>OZ026505.1:4039396-4309396 GCA_964019985.1 Aurelia sp. 4 Dawson et al 2005
AAACTAAATAACACTCTTTAAACTCGTTAACATGTCCTCACTGTTTACATCTCTTGCAATCGTCAATTTGTATACTTATTACAACAGGGAATGTCAATGAATGACGATCTCCGAATTTCAGTAAAAGTAAGAATATACCCGCATCTTCTTGTTCCAAAGGACCTGAACCTATTTCAACGAATTCAACAAGGCCGTTCAATCATTCTTATCAGCTACAAGCAACCGAACTCAAAATCTACCCACCGCTCCTCCCTCAGCGACATTCCTCATTCGAATCGAAAATTCTATCACAATTATACTTTAACAATAGTAATTCACAAATCTCGCAATCTGATTGGTACTTGAGGAATTGCAAAGTTTGGGCATAAATAGGGCCAAGTTTTTCAGAGTAATACTATGAGTCTCTATTGCCCAAACCGCCATCATCAAGTCAAAGAGCACAGGGCAACAAGAGACTCATCGTCATCAGTCTACTCCTCTAATATATCGATTGATGAAGAGCCATCCGCTCCAGCCTTCCCACCTAAAACAGAGACGAGGCTCGCAACTTACCAAGCACGTTTTCAACAGCATACGAAAGAGCAGTTTTTCCATCTTTTCCGTCTCTAGCATTTGGATCTAGTCCGGCCAGGAGTAATACATCAACAGCATCCAGTTTATGATCAGACCTTGGGAAACATAAACAGAAAAAAACTACAGTTGCACTTACACATTTAAGGTATATCATATCAACATAGAACAAACTGATCAAACTGAGAACCTTCAATGCCTATGTAGCAAGTGTGTTTTTGTACAATAGCGAACTTTGGACTCTGACGAAGAAGTTAGAAAACACCATCGACACCTTCCAACGCAGACATCTAAGAAAGATTCTAGGAATCAACTGGCAAAGAAATATTAGCAACAACGAGCTCTATGCCAGAACGAAATGTGAACCATGGAGTGAAATAATAAGAGGAAGGAGACTAACATGGCTAGGACATCTCATGCGCTTGCATCCAGAAACACCAGCAAGGAAGGCCCTTAAAGAATATCTCAGGAAAGTGAAACGGCCACAAGGAAGACCAAAGACGACCTGGATGCAGACAGTCAGGCAAGATTTGACAAGCATTGGAATTAAACTAGACCTATCAAAAGAAGCACAAACTCTGAAAAGACTTTCTGAACTGACACATGATAGAAAGAACTGGCGTGGCATTGTGAGACGCGTTGTGCAGTATTAACTGCGTGTGACGTCTTAGCAGTAGTAGTATATCAACATACGGGTATCTAGACCTGAGTCCTGTGTTTACCTGTGCTCCTTGACTTGCCGTAAAAGCTCTTTTAAGGCCCCCTGGGGACTCATTTAATCCAGACATTCCAAAAGGCTTATTGGAGGAAGGATGGCTTATTCACAAATATCAAATAATAAGGATACATATATATGATAACATTTCAGTTCTTTAACCCAAGATTTTGCGGATTCAACATACAATTTTACAAATCTAATCCGACACAGTTTTATCCCAAACCATATCAAAATTAACTTCCAAACTTTTTTAGTTAAATCAATGAACGTCTTTGGTAGCCTTGTCAATTCTATGTAAGTGGAGTGGGAGCTTAATCAAAAGGGGAGAAGCTTATTGGAGGGGGAGCTTAAGAGAGATGGAGGTGGAACAGAGCTTTTACGGTAAAATACGGTGGCCCAGTAAAAGATATCTGTATGGTCAACAGAGACTCATAAATTTACTTTAAAAAAACTTGACCCTATTTAGAGCTTCACTCACAAGCTCCTGTGGTGATAATTAGCTTGTAAGATTTCAACATCATGATTGAATCTTTGATCGAAAGAGTGAAATTTAAACTATATACGGTAAATGTGCAGGGGAGGTGTCTGCCCACAGAAAAAGTGAGGTGGACAAGAGATAAACGGCCATAAATTGATCGTCATAAGGTATACCTAATGTTTTTTATATCATTTTTGTTAAGGAATGAATAAGGACACGAGGAAAGTGGGGTGGGCATGTCCACCCTAGTCCACCCCGCGGAGTCGCTCTTGTACATGCGCCAAGTTTTCGTCACTAACTGAGTGCCAAATGGGATCTTTGATGGGTTTCTTTCCTGCGAGATGATGACTGAAAATAGGCCTAAGCAAGGTAATCTTTAAACAGTGTCATCAAGAGTCCCAGTTGTTGAGGAAGGTTGATGCAAGGGTACAATTTACTTAGGTAATTAGTTCAGTATCCCTCTTGGGAAAGCATATGAGCTGACAGTTTGAAGGGATCAAAAACAAATTTTTTAATGTGATGTATGTATGCATTTAACAATTTGCCGCAAACATAAATATCTACATTGGTTAAGAAAAAAAACGAAATATTCATAACACAATTTACATAAAAAATTTGATAAATACAAGTTAAAATATCCCTTATCATAGTGGCAGGGATAGCACTAAAAGATCGAATTGACCATTCCCCTATAGAGGCGGCTGCAAAAATTACAAACATTATATTGTCACGTGCTTTTGGATAATACATGATTTAGTTAGGCAAGACACATATGTCTGTTTCCCCTCTCTCTCTCTCTTTCTGTTCATTTTGGAAAAAATTGTCCTTGATCTGATGTGATACTTTTTGTAGATTTTAAATCAGAAGATAGTCTACTCAATATTTTTGGCTCCAAGTAGGACAGGGATTTTTGGCCTGTGTGTTACTTTTGGGGAATGGAAGGTTTAATTTAAATTGAGACCTTCGTGTCATTCATCTTTGGCCGATTGGTTGAGTTATTTCACCAGCATACGCCGGAGCTGTTCCTTTGAAGCATTTCATTCTGTTTACACATGTAAATACAAATAAAACTATTATCTATTGTATCTTTAATTAATATAGCTGTTAAGTTTTGAAAACTGACAACTGTGTCTTTTAAAATTGTCTATAATTCTAGCCGAGCCATACTGGAGTTAGTGCCCTGTCAAACAGTTAACGCATGCAATAATGAATTTTATTCGGGATACTATCAGTGAAAGTCTTTCGGAGTTTCTCCGGAAGAGCCAGACGCCCGTCGAAGCGCTTTCAAGTCTGCGCAGTATTGAACTCAGGGTCATCGCCCTTCATCCTTTGTGAAAATGCGCATGCCCCAAAATGCTTCGCTCGTCCCATTGATCAGCGAGCCAATCACAGTTAACGTAACTTCCTTTGTGATTTACAAAAGGGGAATTCGCAGTATCCCGAACAAATTTATCAAATGGAATTTATTCAGTGTAAGTTGATTGAGATATTTACTTGGCTGCCATTGATAATGGGTTTTCTGTAACGTCGTCGTCTTCTACTCCAGGGTAGAGCTGAAAATAATAACGAAGAAGATTGCTTCATACCTCACTGTCAGAATTTTTTGTGGGGAGAAAAATTTGCGAAGTTGGAAATCTCTAGCCTGCGTGCAGACTCTACAGTCAGTACGGAGGAGCGAAAAGGAGAAGAAAACTCCCTTTAGAGTCTGCGCAACGGCGACCAATTTTGTAGTTTGAGTTCTCAGATTTCGTAGAACCGTTTGGGACTGGTTGGACGATTTAACTTTTGTTCTTGCTTGTGTTCAGCGCGTTCTGCTTGAAAAAAATTTTGGTATAATGTTTGTTACACGCAAAATAGGCTGAACATGAGTAAGAACAATATTTAAATCGTGCAGACAATCCCCGACGGTTCCACAAAATCTGAGAACTCAAAACACAAAATTGGTCGCCGTTGCGCAGACTCTACAGGGAGCCTCCTTCTCCTTCGCTCCTCCGCACTGACTGTAGTGTCTGCACGCAGGCTAGAAATCTCTCTCTCAGAAAAATGGAACTAAACTTCGCCAGAATGAAATGTTGTAAATGCGTAAATGGGTAAAAGCTCGTAAGTCAGAGAATTTGCAGCGGATTTCAAGACCAGAGTGTCTAAAATCAACCTAACGTATTAGGGACATGGCTCGTATGGGAATTTTATGAAAAGAAGCCTATAACATATAATCTAAGAATACAAAACTTGTGCAAGCTGCCAATACTTAAGACACTTGGCTTTGGACTCGATTCACTGTCTTTTCGAAGTAGTTTCCTATGGAACACCCTTGATGACACCATCAAACAAGAACCAACGCTATCGCGTTTAAAAAGAGGATCAATGAGTGGACTGCAGATAGATGCACCTGTAAAACATGTCGTGGACTAAAAACATTATTTTTCTACTTTTGTATATATTATGTATGTTGATAATTGGTCTGAATCAGTATTAAAGAGTTTACGAAACCAGGACGACAACGCCAGCCAGAACGTCACCTGATATTCTGCAAAGAAAGTATTGTTTCCATATGCTACCTTTAATCTATCGTCCAAAAGGCCAAATTGAGGCCTCCTATAACTCAGAGATACCTGAAAACCATATATTATTCTTTGAAGACAAACATTCAGAAAGACAGGGTTTTACTTCGGAGGCCTAGATCTGCAGTACAGAACGCCAGAAATAGGATTTCCAAGTTGTGAAATTGAAAAGGACAACTTCAGAGACTCTCAAGGGAAGCAAATTCGAATAGAAAATAAGAAATCTTTTGAATCTAAAGTTCTGAAACAAAAGCAACATTGCGTTGCAGTTGCCGTTGCCGTAGTGGTTTTGTAAACTCCCTATTACCTCAATACTACTGTAAATACCAACTTTAAATACAAACTTTCTTGACATTGATTGATTGGCTATATTACCACTAAGCTTCTTCATTTTGCCTTTAGTTGTCAATACCTAAACAAACATGGAACTACTGGGTATTCATAAAAAACTTTCCCCAGTTGAGCTGCCATTTTATTAAAGTGCGTATTATTTGATGAAAATTAAAAAAGAAATCTATTCTACAATGTCCAACTTAGATCTGAAGACGTTTAAAGAGTCTGAAGATGAAACAGGGTGGAAAACAAGACAAGAAAATACGACATATAAGAATCAAAAAACATAAATGAATAATCAATGAAAACATCCATGTCCTAGCACCCATGGCAGAAACAGTAAACAATAACTCCATCGAGCAATGTAAGATAAGGAAGTGTTTGGACAGATAAGCTTTTGAAATGATAAATCAAGAGTTTTAGGTCCTAGGAAGAATATATCAAGTGTTGCTTAATTTTGGGATCTGTTGCAAGGAGTTAAGAGGGCTAAAAGTTACGAGTTTTCGCGCATGCGTGCACAGTTTCTGCTCTGTCTGTCCTAGCACCCTTGGTAGGAATGTGGGAAAAACCACCAAGGGGACTAAATGTAATTGCCAAATTTGGAGGAATGGAATAATGGAAAAATGTAATACCGATTTTTGAACAGCAATCAAATGTCTTGACTTTATGGCTTGGTGCAGTGCAGTTCTTCCATATCTGCATTTTGCATTGAGACTTAAGGCATTCGGGTTTGCTTTCAGATTGACTTTGAGACGGTTTGCTATCATTTTAATCAAATTAACCACATCATCAGTTTGCTCAATCACCAATGCAAGAAAATGCAGACATGAGAACCCTCCTGAAAAAAAACATAATGAAAAGATAAAATATAATGATAGGAGCTTCTATTTAATAGAGAAATACAGTATTGAAATGTGTTATCTGTTCTGCTTTGGAGTAGACTTGCCCGAAGTCTATTCCATCAGTCTGTCGGACCGTCCCCTTTCCGGTCGTTTCTGGATCCGCAATTCCCGCATTCCGTCATGTATGTAATATTTATATATTTAAGTAGGACATATGTATTTATATATATGAATATGTATAGTACATATATGAACTATACATATACACATATATACTATACATATATGTAGTATATGTATTTATAATATATGTAGGAATGGCGGAGCCAGGACCTGCCGTAAGTGGAACGGTCAGACGGACGGAAGGAACAGTCTTGTGGCAAGTCTAGCTTTGAAGGAGTTGAGATGAAAACATTGCACATAACTTGAAGACCGTGCTGAAAATCAAATTGTCTTACCATAGTCGATAAGTCAGCTATGCAAGTATTATCACTGTAGAAATTCGAGAGATGGTTGGACAACAAAAGGCCTAGAATCACTCTATTAGTTCTTTAGAAAAACTCTCCTGAAATCTCAGATGGATGATGGAAGGTAGGGGTCGGCGACAATCCCAGACTGTCGCTGATCAACGACCAGGCTTTACTCCCAGGGGGTGCACTTGACCATATTTTGGTCGGGGACGTTCCATCGAGGCTTCAAAAAATAGCCGTTCGTTATACCGGTATCAATTTTTCGAAAAAAGTACACCCGACCTTACACCAACTTTTCGTATAAAGTATACCAAAACATCAAATCTTATTCCAGAATCTTAAAACTTGGTACTGTTCCTTGTAACAAAATTATAAAATTGGTACCGTTGCTTATACCACTATGTAGCAAATCGATACCCCTTCCCAATGGCACGTTCCCGTGCCTAATTTATATGTAGCGCACTCTCAGGGGTTTTACTAACCTGTAAATGTGAACTTGACATCGTTCTCTGACTTATCTTCTTTGATCCACGAGTAAAGTTGGCGCAGCTTGTACTTCTCATTATAGAGCTAAAAGATGATATTACTCCCGTGTTATGAATAACGATACCATGTAACGCCAAGAAGTTTCAGATGGTAAGAGAAAATTCTGGCTCTGCAGTAAGGAAATCAGAAAAAACTTTAGGCGTTGGGGGGGGGGTAACTCCTATAGGGGGTCTCGTATATATGTGCCTTTGAAAATTCAGAGTTAGAACCCATAACAAGGGCAAAATTTAGAAATATGACCCCATAAACGGGGCAAAATTTTCCACAAGTATACCAAGCCCCGTATAGGAGTTACCCACCCCCTCGACCCAAAGTTGCTCTAAGTCTCTTCTGCGATTTTATATTTACCAGCACTTGAAGAACGTATTGACCTCATTTTCATTTTTCATTTAATATCATATTTACAAAAATAAACACTATAGTAAATCAAAATACATAATATCTCTTTGGAATGATAGAACCCTAAGAACAAAAACTTACAGCCCGTTAAAATTTAAGATTTGCTGTTCTTCCTGAGAGTCGTGGTTGAGAGTCTAGCTATGTTGGTAGTTCACGAGAATTTTGGCAGGTGTGTCATTCCCAGTCTGGTTCCCTGACGTCATTTTCGACTGAGAGGACTGGGCTCCACAGAAGCTGTCCAAAATCCCTCCCCTGGGGCCCAGTACCCTCAAACAAACGCGGTCGAGTTGACGCAGGGACCCAGGCTGTGTCATTCCATAATTTGAGAGGTGTGTAATGAAAGCCTCTTTGGCCACAGATGGCAAAGAATGATTCAGTAATACTTGCACGATTCAGTAATACATACAAGTGTACTAAGATCTAATCATACCTGCCAGTTAACTGTGTTAAATTTCTCTTGAATCCTCTATCACTCACACAGACTTCCATCTCTACATCTCTGGTTTCGCTAGGCCATAAATTGTGTTGTGTTGTTGCAGTTGTATTGAACACACTATATATATATATACATATATATATATATATATACACACACACACACACACACACACACACACACACACACACACACACACACACACACACACACACACATAATATGTATTCATTAGCTCAATCTTTGAATTGTAGTAAGAAATTAATATAAACTCAAGAAATACAACTTCGTTTAAACGTTTCGGCCCAAGCCTTCATCAGTTGTATTGATTACTGATGAAGGCTTGGGCCGAAACATTTAAACGAAGTTGTATTTCTTGAGTTTATATATATAAATATAAATATATATATATATATATATATATATGTATGTATATATATATATATAAAGTGTACGATGAAAGAAGAGGGTCGACAACATAAGAAAGCAGGCATCAATTCGGTCTTTTGCGCTTTTTATTTTTATTTCAGTGCTGACTAGTTTCGCCCACTAGGGCATCTTCAGAGCAACTGATTAATTTTAAGTATCAACCTCTATTTATAGGGAACCGTTTGTCCATATAAGGTTAATTAATTCAGAAGGGTAAATTTGTCCTTATAAGGTTTAAATGTTCTTGTTGTATATTGTTGTTGCTGTTTGCCTCGTTTTCGTTGTTTTCATTCGAGTCATCGTTGCTTTTGGGGTCGGATGTCGTATCCTGTTGTCGTATTTCTATTCTTTGTCTTTTGACGTCAAATTGTTTTTCATTCATTCATAGAGTTGTTCTCCGTTTTTCATTCATCGTTGTTCGAGCTTCGCTTTTCAAATTTGTATCGGTGCTTCTTTGCCGGTGGCTGATTCCTTGAATCTTAAGCCACCTCGGGTGTACCTTTACCCTGTTCGTTCTGTTCGGTTCGGTTCTTTTCGTAAGCGTTGTTCGCAATTCGATGTTCTCGTTTGAAGTATTGCTATTAAGCAGTTTCTTGTCGTGTGACGTCGCTTGTGTGTCTTCGTGGTCTTTGCAGTTGTTGTTTTTGTTGTTGTTGCTGTTGTTGTTCAGAATCACATCAATTCATTGAGTTTAATTCTTTGTACGATGTTTTCCCTTGTGAAAAGGTCGGGTGTTGATGAGTTGCAATTGTTGTTGTTGTTGTTGTTGTTGTTTGTGATGTTCTTATCGTTGTTTATAGTTAAAGCTCTTCCTACTTCTTGAAGTATCTTCTGTAGTCTGCGTCCAGACTCAATAATAATATAAAGTGTACGATGAAAGAAGAGGGTCGACAACATAAGAAAGCAGGCATCAATTCGGTCTTTTGCGCTTTATATATATTCAATATATATTCAGGCATCAATTCGGTCTTTTGCGCTATATATATATTCAATACAACTGCAACAACACAACACAATTTATGGCCTAACAAAACCAGAGATGTGGAGATGGGAGTATGTGTCAATGTTTCAAGAGAAATCTGACACAGTTAAGTGGCAGGTATGATTAGATGTTAGTACATTTGTATCACTGAATCATGAAAGTATTACTGAACCATTCTCCGCTACTTGTGCTTTGGCAAATTCAGTCCTATATCTATGGATCTGGAGATTTTGATAGTGCCTCGTATTGTAGGTAGAGAGAAAGGATCTCAGTTGGTATTCGCCCCATAGGCTTTCCGGGAATAGTCTGTTCATAATCTTGTAGGCTTTGACATTCAGGTCGTAAAGGAAAAGACTTATTACGTTCATTCAGGAATCCGACCAGCAATCTTCTATTCTTGCATTTGATATTCTTGAATAGGTCCGGTCTTGAAAGTGTTTGAGAGCAGCCTCTTTTGCTTGTGATAGACTACTGCAGAACACATTCGTTTTCTATTTAACACGGAGTGAGTCACAGATATCGCTCACTATAACGAGACTATTGCTTGCCAAGCCGAGACCGCTCAATCTGGGACTCATAGCCAAACTGCTAAAAAACCGGCCTGCTCGATTCTGGCTCGGGGAAGGCCAATCAGCTTGCCGGAAGCGTTATGCGCAAATGTGATTAGCTCATTGCTGCAATGATTTGCGTCCCTACTGCATTATGTTTTGAACTACGCCAGTCTGTGAATTCAATGTAAACGTTGGCTGCCATTCCGTTGAATGTCAGTCAGTGAAGGTGAAAAAGGCCGTTGTTTGCCAAAATGGAGCCTGTTATTATCACAGCTACAGAATAAAGACAAACAAAATGACTGTGGAGGATCTCAAAGGGCGCTGTACGAAAGAATTTTTTAAGGGGAAGCTTCGCAAACTTGCAGTAGAAGATTTACTGTTTTGCGAATTTAAATCATTGAACAAGATTCCTTTTTGGCTTGAGCAAAACAAAGGGAACAGTTTGAGGTAAGAAGCACTTTGATCTTACAAATAGTTAACAGAAATCTCACACATTAGATGTAGAAAAATACGCCAGCTGTAGCGGGATATATCAGTTTGGTGGAGAAGCAAAACTAAGGCTTGTAATCAGTCTAGCCACAGAGCTTAATCGTAGGAGCTCTGTGGCAGCCATTTGCCAGAACAAACCGCTCTCCCCAGTCTCCTTTCTTAGTTGTCGCAATGAATGGTCTATCAGAGATTTGAATCATACCCTCCTATATTCGTTATCATCAATAATCTTTGTCATCACCACTGCCTCGACATTTGCATCACATTCCTCAATGAGAACCTGTGTGAAAAAGGAATAAATAATTAGTGCAAACATGGCAAAATGCATTCTCTTATTGCAACAGATACTTTGTGGGGAAAGGGTTGAGCTTGCACAAATTTTTTTGCTCAATATAAAATTTTATGAAACGGAACTCGGTTAATTCAACAATATCAGCTAGTTTTTTGACACCTGGATTCAAACTTACTTGCGACTGCGGACGATGGTTTTCTCGCAACAAGTAAATCAAAACAAACACGGTCCTAAAAGTTGAGCTGAAAACAGTAGGGTGCGAGAGGTGTCTTTTAAAGGAAGTTATGTACTAATAACGAAGCAAGAAAGGTAAATCTAGATTTCTATGTGATTTTTTCATTTGATTGAGAAGCCAAGCAGAGGGCATTATAATTCTTGCGTATTTAGGACTTCCATCAAAAATTACCAAACAAGTTTAAATTACACGTTTATTTTTACGAGAAACTACGGTCATTGGCTAGAGGCAATTTCTTGATTTTCTGGCCAATTTGCAGCTAAAAAGTTTCTTTGTTGTACAGTGTCAAGTTCCACTCACTAGAATTTTTGAATCTTGCCAAATTTGCAGTCTTTTGCAATGAAAAAGCAACTCTGTAACCAAACAGAAAGAAGGGTGACAAGATGTCAAATAAAGCAGAACATAGAAAAATAACTCGCACATACGGCCCCAAGGGAGCACTCCCTATTGATAGGTGACGGGGGGTCAGACACTTTTTTGGGTTTGCGAAACTTTGTCTAGTATATCTTTGCGTATATTATTTCGTGCAAAATCAGTAATTCAAGAGCCCATTCACCTAAGCATATAAAATTTTAAAAGATAATTCAAAAATATACTATCACTTTGTCAACGTTTCGACTTTCATCTTTTTTAGTAACTGTTCTTACCTTAAGAACAGTTACTGAGGAAGATGAAAGTCGAAGCGTTTACAAAGTGATAGTATATTTTTGAATTATCGTGCAAAATCAGAGAAAATATGGTGAATGGAGTGTCGAGTTGAGTTGTCACGAAAATATTGCCGCGCAGTTGCCGAAAAAACTATGAAACCATGAAGCAATGAGCACATTTTTTGGGTCTAAAAGTGTCCTAAATTTAGTATATTTTTGGGCTTTTGAAAATATGCTGTGTCCGACCCCCACATCCCATACCAATAGAAGTCCCCCCCCCAGGGCATAGCACAGATGAATTAGATAGCATTAACTGGTTTACTCACGTGGATAAAACTCTTTATATGTTGAGCAGCATCCTATAATAATAAAGATTTGCGTATTGAATTATCATTATAAGAAAGGACAGGAGTTAGGCAACGAATTACAACCACCTAGGCTAAAAGTTACTACCGCTTGGGCTAAAAGCTACTGCCACTAAGGGTTTAGGTTTTTCCACAATTTGCAACGGATACGTCACCTTCAAGTACCAATCCCCCCCCCCTCGTGGGAGAATATCAAAGTCTTCAAGGGATCCATTGCGGACGGACTTAGAAATACAGTCTCCAACGGCGGAACAGTTACTAATTTATGGACTGGTTGATAACATATCATAACATGGATTTGTCAACTTATTTAACTGTGAAATTAATTGAAATATGAGCCAATAAACATGATGTTTTTGTCGTCTTACTTGCCCTAAGATTTCTCATGAAGCTGCAATTTCCAAACGATGTTCCAATTCTTAGACGTTCTTATGAACAAAAGAGTGTACACTGAATGGATACCTTGTCACTTCCACACATTGCCACTGCTTCACATGCAAGGAGTAATGGTGTGTACCCATCATCATCAACTTGATTGATCATTTCTTCCTTTACCAGACCGGACTAAAAATAAAAAAAATTGTTGAAATTGGTCAGTCATTAGACTCATTTACGATGAGTCCCAACAATCGCTCATCCAAACGCGACAAACACCTATGAATAGTTCGAACTAAGACAATGTAATTCGTCTACTCGGTCATTATCAATAGGTAGCACAAAGAAGCTATAGAATAAAAGCCTTTGGGACAAGAAACATAGTTGCGGCTTGCCGCAAACTATTCGGATAGAATCAAAAGTAGCGATGTATCTCTGTCTAAGCCTCTATGTGTAGCTATGTGGAAATATGGCAATTCACACTGCAAGCATACAACCTTGTTTCACAAAATAATGAAAATGTCACAGGCTTTGTCAACAAAGCCTTCTTAATCTGTATCTCATTCTTCGGAATGAATGCGTATTTGTCTGATTTTGGGCCATTTCGTTATGGTTTTGAGACAGGGGAGACGGGCATTGATTTTTGTGATACAATGCCACAGAACTCAACTGACTGCAAGAATGAGTGTTTGCGAGGACGGACGGGGGGGGGAGGGCAAAGGTATCTTGTAATACCAACAGAATTAGCAGGCCAATTACTTTTGTTTCATTCCATATGTGATGCAGTTTGTTTCCATTTCCTAAATGCCGCACTCATTACATTAATGATACATCTATTATCAACTCTTCACCAACCTGAAAAGTATGTGGAAAGTTTGAATGAATAATTCGAGAAGATATCTTAAATGTCTGTTTAGCCTTCCCCCTACCACTTATCAAAATATTCCACCATCCAACTGAAGCATAAATCAATGGTGATGAAGACAATGATGACAATGATGACAATGATGACAATGATGACAATGATGACAATGATGACAATGATGACAATGATGACAATGATGATGGTGATGATGATGATGATGATGATGATGATGATGATGATGATGATGATGATGAAGATGATGATGATGATGACGATAATGATGATGATGATGATGGTGATGACAACGGTAAACATGTCTTTGCTCAACTAACCCGTTGCATGAATGACAGCTGTTTTGACCAATCACAAGGCTTGCAGCATGAAGCCATCACATGAAAAATGTTTTGATTGACCATGTTTCTTCCATATTTGAGACTAGCTCCGTTCGAAATAAGAAACTGACATATTTCTGGCATTTCCTGGAAAGAAAGAAAGCAAATAAGTAAATCTTAGAAGTATTGCAAAATCTTGAAGATGGCATTGAAACTGTGCTGTCAGAAGTTAACTTGTTTTAAGCATCGTCAAGAAATTATCATCAAATTGCACTCTTATTCGGCAATGCCATTGATAGATCGCAAGAAAATTCAATATGGTTTTGTGTAATAGGAACCCTCTCCAAATATGCTGCTAACGAGCAAATTTATGGAAGATTTGGAAGAAAAATTGACGGTCGAGGAACATTTGAGACATTAAAAGTTATTTGAAACATTATTTGAGAAGTTTATGCCTAAGAATTTCCAACTTTTGCCGATTCAAGTATGTTAACTAGGAAATGTCGCATTTTGCCAACTTATGAAGGTTCCTCTCCAAAAAATAGAATCAATGGGCACAAGGAAACAAGGTATCGAGGGAGGGAGGGCTACCGAGGGAGGCAAGAGGCAATTTTGCCCAAGAGCCTCAGGGTCCTCATGATTGAAGAGTAGTATTGGACCGTAGGAAATGTTCTGAAATGCATTTTAAGCCAATCTAAATGGCGTGATTGAAAAAAATTTTCTGCTCGCTTGGCTTGCAGTGGGCCAAAATCCAACAGCTTTGTCCATGGGCCTCCAAAACTTTTCGGCGGCCCTGTCTAAGTGTCCCGGTGATACTGTACGTCAGATGTCAACATTCGTGCTCCAATTATGTTGCGAAGACAGCATGCTTATTGGCGGGGAACTATTTCTCCGAAGAAATAACTTCTTAAATTTCTCTCCGGGTTTCGCAACCGGGTTCCGGGTTCTGGGTCCAGCTGAGGTTTACCTTGTGAGGCACTTTGTACAAAGAGATTCGCATCTTGTTTGAAGACTGACTTTGCTCCAATTATTTCACCGGGGAGATCACCGGGATAGAATGTACTGCCATGCCGGGACATTTAGACGGGATTTGCCCTAAATATACCAAGTGTACCTGCTCCACTGCCATCAACAATGCACTTTTCCCTTCTTTAGTGCATGCATTCACATCTACACCTTTTTCAAGCAGAATTTTGCAGAATTTCTTGTTGATCGCAGTATCATGATGCATTTCAAATAATTCATCCATGGTTTCTTTGCTGCGTCGATCATGATCAGAAAAGGAGCGGACCTGAAAAGGTTCATTATAACCTTATGCATCAAACAATAGGTAGGCACTGTTTACATGAGGAGGGCCAGTCCTCCTAACAGGGCTAAGAGCTAGCCCTAGTAAGAGGGCTGGATTTCACCATGCTTACATGGGAATTTTCCCGCCCGCTAAGGGGGGCTGGAAAGACAACACGAGTTCATACGCATGCGCATAGCGTTGTTTTGGAGCCTGCCCAGGAGGGCTGATTGCGTTTACGTGGGAAATTTCCAGCCCTCCTAGGCGAGATCTCGGCATAGCCAGATCTCGCCTAGACGGGCTAGCCCTCCTTTCATGTAAACTAAAAAGAATTCTGTAAAGGAATAGACCTGCAACGTGAGATCTCGGCAAAGAGGGCTAGCCCTCCTCCGTGTAAACAGCACCTAAAAGATCACAGGGAAGGTAACTAACAAAAAGAATGAAGAAAGAAAAAAAGAGAATAGACAACTTCTTATGTATCCTCTGCGAGGGACTATCTGATGAGAGGAAATTTTAACCTGTTTTCATTTCATATCATTTCATTTCATATCATTTAAGGAGGGTGGCCCTTCGGCAGAAGCCGTTTTTCAAGGGGCCCTCCGATAAAAACTTAATTACAATATACAATTAAAAATAAAGTGACACTAGAATATAAAAAACCATAATTTAAAAGCCTATTTACAATGATAAAATATATACAATAGAAAGAAAAGGTTAACCCTTTATTGATTTCTTAAAACCATTTAGGGAGGATGCCGTTTTAGACTCAGCAGGAAGGCTATTCCATAGTTTAACTCCCCGGAAAGAAAAGCATTTTTGCCCATTTGCAGAATTTTTCTTCGGCAACCTCAGATCAGTCTCAGTGTTCCGAAGGTTGCAGGAGGAGCATGCTGAGTTTTAACCAACTGCAAAGAGCGACGCTGGGGGGAGAGAACTTTTTTCTTTTTCGTTCTACCTAGCGCCACTTTCGTGCTCTCTCCCATACAACGCTTTGTATGAGCTAACCGTTCACCAAGGCACGTAGGATTTGGTTTCTAGCAACGTCACTGCTGGTTAGGCTTAGGCCGAAGAGAGAACAATAGACCTTTTAGCTGTTCAGCAAAAGAGCCTGGATCGAGCGTTATTTTTATACATTTTTATACGCGATGTTCGATCGAGTGGCGTTATAGCTTCTATCACTATTGTGCACATTCGAAAATTCTACAAAATTTAGCACAGTATTGTTCGATTGAGATTCCTTTTCAGAATAGCTAAAAGGTCCATGGAAAAAAGCAGCACTATAAAACTTTAATTTCTAAGCTAAAAATACAGCCCACTGTGATCCAGAGCATCGAATTGAACCAAAATTTGAAGTTTTCGATTCCTTTTTGATTTTGCACTTTAGACATGCACTATAACCTCGGGGTTCATGTGCTGCAAAAATTTTCGAGATCAGTCAACTGAAAGCGAAGATATTGATTTTTGATTTTGGGCCTAAATCAGATCTTTGTTTACATGACCGGAAGAGGCATGGCACTGCTTTAACAGCAAATTAAAATTCCTTGTATCTAGGCTCAGATTTCACCTATCCTTTTCATTTTAGTCTCATTCTGATCCTCTAAATGTGTGGTTTGAGGCAATGTAAAGCATGCTAAAATATTTTGCCTTTTTAGGACCATTTCTAGATCATTTCACAATGGTACTTTTCTAAAAATTTCTTGTCTTAAAAAATCAATTGTAAAATTAAAAGCTGAAGACAAAAAAAGTATGTGTCGCTATGCTCTTCAAAATAATTTTAACAATTAGAAATACCTTTCTACAAGTTTCTATCAAAGGGCTGGTGCCAGTTCGAACCCAAAAATCTTTTATGACTATTTTCATTTCACAAGTCTTGAATTTGAGTTCTAAGATTTTTGCATATAATAACCACTAAACTTTAACAGACATCCAATGAAGGGACTAAAGGTGACCAGGCCTTGCCAACGGCCTTGCCTACATATTAAAACAATATAATTACTAACATTTGAAACACTTTGCACGGCTTTTTTTGTTAAATTCTGCAAAATTTACAATTTGTGAATTATTTTATGGACAAGTGGCTGAAAAATACCATTTTGGCCTTTAAACTGTTTGATTCGAGGGTTTAGCAGGCTTAGAGGACAAAATGGTCTTCCCTGTGACTCTGCATCGGTTTCAAACAATTGGAAAGCTTTGCATTTGACTTTATCTAATTTTTCATTGCAAAATATGCAAAAATGTTAAAATTATGTAGAAAACTTGTAAAATTCAGATTATTGTCAAAATTTTTCGGAGACGAATTGGTACCAGTCCTTTGGTAGGAACTTGTTAGAAAGGTGTATCTAATTATTGAAATTATTTGAAGAGCATAGCAAAACATACTTTTTTGTCTTTAGCTCTTAATTCTAAAATTGAATTTTGAAGACAAAAATTTTATTGAAAAGTACCATTGTCAATGGTCTAAAAATGGTCATAAAAAGGCAAAATATTTTAGCATGCTTTACATTGCCTCAAAGCACACGTTTAGAGTATCAGAATGAGACTAAAATGAAAGAGATCGGTGAAGTCTGAGCGTAGATACAATGAATAGTAATTTGCTGTCAAAGCAGTGCCATGCCTCCTCCGGTCATGTAAACAAAGATCTGATTTAGGCCCAACTTCAAAATCAATATTTTCGCCTTCAGTTGATTGATCTCGAAAATTTTTGCAGTGCATGATCCCCTAGGTTATGGTTCATGTCACAAGTCTAAAATTTTATTAGGATTAGAAACTTTATTTTTCGGCATTAATTTGATAAAAAGGGCCTAATAGATCACAGTGCAGCGCATGATTGCCGGTGAAAACATTGCTGCATACATCACGATTTCTATACTTCATGACATCCAGGGGGAGAGAATGTTTTGATTGTCATGTGACCAGTCGATCTCTGGGGCTTAAAATATCCATCCCAACATGACAAAGCGCCCGAGGACGAGGTTGATGCAAGAGGTTACCAAATATTTCTTTCCCAGGAAAACAAGTGTACATGTTAATTCTGAGTAGACTACACTACATAAGTCCCTCTAACTTACGCTCGTTGTTGTTGTTGCTATTATTGCTTCAGTTGAGGGACTTATGTCCTTACGCTTCAATACAGGGACTAATTAGGCCAAGTCCGCCGCGTTCACGGAGCGACCAATCAGATCACTACTTTCTTAATATGGTCAACCCACGTGCCTATTTGTAGCATTTGATTGGCTCATTAGTTCAAAGTTCGACTTCTCGTTCTCGAAGCAAAGCGACGCTCGAAGTGACGCGACGCTTGAAGTGACCTTCGAAGTACCCTGGGTACCAGAGCCTCAAAATCTAAATGAAACTTTCCTTCTGTATTTTTTCTTTTTATTATTTTTGGCTCTGGTACCCAGGGTACCTTCGAAGGGACGTTCGAACTTTCTTTCGAAGTTCGTAGGATGGAAGATGTTCTAAGTTTCTGCTGATTTTTCGCAAGATTTTGGTCCCTGTTTAGAATCCGTTTGGTCGTGAGTCCTTTGTATGAGTGAAATTCAAACACGAGATCAAAAATGTTGAACCAATACAAGGAATCACGTCGTCAGTCTAAATTCTAATATGGTTTGGGATAAAAACTATGTTGAGTTATGAGTTCACATATTTGACACACAAGATTTTATGTTGTTTCCACAAAATATGGGCTAAAAGAACTAAAAGTTTTCATTTATATCCTTATGATGTGACTTTTTGAATAATTCCTCCTCCCTTGTAAGCCCCCTCTCCTTTCAAAGCTCCATCTAGAAGCTCCATAATTAAATATGCATCCAGGTCTTAATAGAGCTTTCACAGTATATACCTAGAATGGAATGTCCTGCAGAATTCTGCTGCTTCTCGATGAAATACCTAAGGACTAACACACAAATAGCAAGATTGGGTCTACTGGTGTAAAATGGGTAAGATGGGGTAAAATGATTAATGTTGATTGCTGGATAAAAGTAGAATCAGCATTTACTATGCCAAGAATGGCAGTTTGAACCGTTCAAGCTTGAGGAAAACTGTGAACAGAGATTTTAGCAAAATTTATCAACATTTTTACCCCACATATCTTACCCGAAACTCACCCATTTTATCCCAGTAGACCCTAAAATAAAAAAACTTACGTCATCAAAGACCTCAATCAATTCCTTCCTGTTATACTTATTCCATAAAAAAAGATGATGAAGAGGTGTTCTCATATCATGAAGATCCACGCCACTGGAATTCGCTCCAATTTCCAAGAGACATTCCGCAAGAGGATAATTTTTCTGTCAGAAATAAACAGTAAGGTAAAGCAAGATTTCGAGTTGATATTCAGAGAGACCACGGACGGGGCACATTTTAGGACGGTAAAACTGCACTTTTGAGGGGAAAACCCTAAACGATAGGACACCCAGTGTGTAACAATTTGAAAATCATGTCAGTAGCGAGCCACGTTAACTTTGTGTTTTGACAGCCACCTTTCACTGCTTCGTAATTTTTGAAATTTTCGGTAGTGAGCCACCTTATGTATTCAAATACTCACATTTATATGTACTTATGTACTGATGTACTCCCATATACTCGCAGATTTGTTGATAATAGCAAAAGACTGTGATGAATACACTGTAAACAACGATTGAACCTGATGTTCCTAAAGGGAACAATAGGCAGAAATGGTTTAACAAGTCCTGTGTTGGCATCATTGATGACAGAATGCGAGATAATGCTGCTATGAATGGTGTATCATACCATTTTCCATTATTTTTCACCTTATTCTCACGAAATTACGCATTCAAAAGCGATTTGTGCGAAGTGACGTCATATCGCGCAAAGAATCATTTCCTTTAACGACGTCACTTTGCAAGAGAAAGTAAGATTATGGCGAAACAGCGACAAGATCTGGCCAAAATTATCAGAACATTTAACGATGTAACAGCCCTTAGGAACCCCAAAATTTTGGAAAAATGAAAGAATACACCACTTTAATTAGGCAGCCTCGTTTTGGGAATTTGTCAAAATCTCTTCCTATTGTTAATATGAAAATTTTGAGTCCAGATTCAGATTTGGCACCCAAACTTTGGTCTGGTTACACATTTCTAAATTTGCTGACATTTGTGATGTTGATTTTATGACAATGTAAAGTTCAAAGATTTATCAGGAATTTGCCCGTGAAAAGTCGTTCGGGGTGAAACTTTACACCCCGAGTCATTTTCATGGTCAAATCCCTTTATAGATTTTCAAACTTTACATCGCCATAAATTCAACTCTACAACCGCTAGCAACATGAAAACTTATGGTTAGACTAGAGTTTGGGTGCTAAATCCGAATTTGGCGTCTAAAATTTCATATGAAAGCATTTTGAATGATTTCCAAAACGAGGCTGTTCATTAAAGTGGTGTATTCGTGTCAGCGGCTGATATGTTTGTTTTGTAGCATTAATCATATCAACCCTGGAAGTGTCTTTACAGAGCTTATACGATAACTAACCTTAAGGAGTGCAGACATCAGTGGCGTGCATCCATTTTTATCAACAGCATTCACATCAGCTCCAGCATTTACCAGCACTCTGGCAATCTCGTTACATTTATCTGAGGATTCTTGATCGAATTTTTCATCTTTATCATTTCTCTATGATACAATTTAGACACGTACAGGGTAAATATAAGAATTGGAAAACCTGATAACAAAGGCACGAGTATTGGGGGAAGATCTCAAGGACAACCAAAAGAAACGATTCTTGACGGCATCAGGAGATGGACAGGAGAAAAGGGGGCCTTATCACAACGACGCAAGACAGTGAGCTGTGGAGGAATGTGGTCTCCAATGCCTTTCGGCAAGGAAGTTGATGATGATGACGAGCGGGTAAGTCAAAGATGTTTACCCGTTGGGTGGGCCATGGAATCAAAAGTACGTGGGCGATATCAAAAATTAAAATTTCATTCATTCAGTAAAAGGTTAACTCAGATGAGAAAATTTTGTTTGGTAAAATCACTCATCATTTACACCAAGAAATTAGGAAAATGTTGGTGAGAGGCATGTTTGGGAACGAGAATTCCTCATTCCATTGTGATCCATGGCTTACTTGCTATTGAAATTAAATTTCTTTTTTAATTTCATTCTCAATCAAAGTATACGTTACATATCAAAATGAAATATAAAAGAAACCAAACCCCTTAATACAATCTAATATTATCTACAAATTAAAATACAGTCATTAATTTCTAACTTCTAAAATACAGTCCTTAATTGAAATTAGATTCTATCTCTGAAACTGACAATGGCATTGAATTAAAATTTCAATGTGACATAAATCATGGACCAGAATGTAACGTGGATTCCTCGATTCCCATACAAACTCCTTAAAGGCATTTTTCTAATTGCAGGGTCTTAAAAATGTCAGTGTTAGCCTTTCATTGAAAGATTAACATTTTAGTTTCGAGCATTGACCACATACTCTTAATTCCATAACCCTCCAAACGCCTAAACTTATTTTGAACTTATCAGGTATAACTTTGGGCTGGTATGTACGGTGTGTTCCAATAAAGTACCGTCGTTTGACAAATTACCAAAAAACGAAGAGCAAGAATTGCGACGATAATCATGTTAGTGTATTTCATTCCAAGCGACAAATCCATTAAATATATTTCAACAAATCCATGTTAGACAAATCATGTTAGACAAATCCATGTGAAAATTAGAAAAGACTAGGCCATAATTGTTGTTGACGTTTCGAAGCAAACTTGCTTCATCATCAGAATACCAAGTTTCCAAAAGCACGAGGCTATATACGCACGAGGCTTTGGAAACTTGGTATTCTGATGATGAAGCAAGTTTGCTTCGAAACGTCAACAACAATTATGGCCTAGTCTTTTCTAATTTTCACATGGATTTGTCTAACATGATTTGTCTAACATGATTTGTCTAACATGGATTTGTTGAAATATATTTAATGGATTTGTCGCTTGGAATGAAATACACTAACATGATTATCGTCGCAATTCTTGCTCTTCGTTTCTTAATCAAGCTCCGTTTCCCTGCCAATACTCCGATTTCTGAAATTACCAAAACTCGATCACGATCATCAAACTCGTCAAAACTTTAATCTTTGATCTCCTTTAACCAATGATCGCAATACATCTTAAGAAGACAAAATGTTAGTTTTCGTCCCTTGAAGGGTATGAATAGACTTATAACGACGAGCCTCTTGTTTCCTTGATGATGGCACTTTTGGTCAACAGAGTCTCATAACATTGCTCTAAAAAGCGTGACCCTATTTAGGCCCAAACTTTGCGATTCCTACAATACCAATCACATTGCGAGATTTGTGAATTACTATTATATGCGATAAAATTTTCGATTCGATCTGTTTGATTGTAGAATTGAAAAAACTTCCACATGATTGAGATTCGAAGCCGTGACTCCGTCATAATTCCATTTATGATGACAGAAAATATGGCCAGGTGTTTCACTGTTTCATTACGAGTCCCTGTTGAGCAACGTTTACCGTAGGGATACAAGGGACTCATCGTCATCAGTCTGGGATATGACATGACATGTCATAAAGAACCGTTCTCCCCAGTCTCCTTTTTTAATTGTCGAAATGCTCTATTTTCGAAATGGTCCATTATGCCAGTTTCTGATGAAAAATACATACGGAACGTTTGGCAGGATAGACTCTGTGCACAATTCTTGATGCCAAATAGTGCAACTAAAAGTGAATGATAACACGATTAACAACAGAACAACAAAAACGAAGACACGTTGCTTCGAGAAGTCAAAACATAAGAAAAGACACCAAAGTAAGCATTCTAGTTGAGTCAAAACATAGAATAAGGAAGTGTGAAACATTCTTCAACAATCTCGTCCCTAGAGTGAGTTCGTTGCTCTACCTCTACTCTGGGATACAAGAGGCCGTTCTGCAATCTGACTGGCTGTTCTCCATTTTGCGTGGGGTAAACGGCCACGGCATGGCAAAATTCGACGTAAAACCATATTCTCTACCTATTTCGACCATCATTTGAAATCTATTTACGAAATTCGAAGAACAACGAGCAATTTCATTTTGCAAGCTGCGGTGAAAGTTTCTCCAAATTTCTACGTAGGCCCATTTTTGCTCCAAACAAATCGCACTTATTTTCACATTAAACACACTTGCTAACCCCAGATTATTGTTCAAAAAGGTTGAAAGAAGGTCCTCAAAGAGTCTACTCTCGATTTATCTACTGCAGAAATAGCGCTAGAGCAACGGGCATTTTCCATCACTTAGCGTTGCCTAGCAAACAGTGAAATCCTTAATGGCTGCACATCTGCCCCGGGGGGGTAACTTGAGTTTCCAAGATACGGGGTTGTGCCATTCAAATCGTAAAAGTACCACCCATAAATCCGGAAAACTTTCTCAAAAGTATACCCATAAATCCGGAGAAATTTCTCAAAAGTATACCCATAAATCTGGAGAAATTCTGAAAATCATACCCATAAATCCGGGAATGCCAAAAAAGCTCACCAATAACTGAATTCTGATAGAAAACAATACCCATAAATCCGGAAGATGCAACGAATTGTTGAAAACCATACCCATAAATCCGGAAACTATCATGAAAAAGGTACCCTAAAAAATGGCACAACCCCGTACCATAGACAAGTTAAGTTACCCCCCCCCCCGGGACATCTGCACATTTTCTGGGCAGATTTGACCGAAGAGTACGGTGTACCAGGGTGTTGATTCGGCTTCGTGATCAGCGCATGATATAAGAACACTCTGGGAATGAGGTTGATTCCTCAAGTGTCAGAATCGCCCATGTTTACGTACATGAACAAAACGGAACAAAGCATTAAAAGAATTTGAAGTCAACGCAGGCAGATTTTCAACTCGGTTGCGTTTGTAAGCTTCATATTGCTATATCTTTAGAAGACAGCCAGTGGGGGGGAGGGGGGTGGGAAGACTGATGACAATGAGTCCCTTGTATCCCTGCAGTAAACCTACCTCAAGAGGCTCTATTGTATGAAGCGCCATCGTCAAGTCAAAGAGCACAGGAAAATATGTGACTCATCGTCATAAGTCTAGGGGGCTACTGTCAATAGGCGGACAAAAGGGTTGTACCATTTTGACTTGTAAAACCACACACTAAGATTGATAAATTTCCCAAAAACGATACCCTAGATTAACGGGCCATTCAAAATGCATACCCGAAAATGGTGATAAAACACACGAAATTCAGAAAGTGTGAGAAATCTGATCAAAATTCATACTCCCCAAAGATTTATGTCTAATTGTGATCATATTGAGGATGACACCCTAAAATCTATTTCTGCTTGAAAAACGGCACCCAAATAATGGTACATCCTATACCTGTATGTATGGCAGTGAACTCCTCCCTACGGGAAAAGAAATTAATCTTGAAATTCAGATTCGAATTTGATACATGGTAAGGTATAAAAAATAACACACCGCAGTCGAATGCTCTTCGTCTTCTGCATCCACTGAAGCACCGTTCTTGATTAAGTATGTTATATTCTCTAAAAGCTTCTCCCACAAAGAGAAGGATAGAAATTGTCGCATGAGAAGAGTGACACCCTTGTCATTTCGCGATTCAACATCTGAGAGTCTGCTGAGCAGGAGATCTGCGCAGCAGAAGTTGTGTGTGCACACGGCAGCTTCAAATGGTGAGATCTGAAAGAAGGGAGCACATTAAAGAGTGAAGCGAAACTTGTTATCGATGCAATTTAATAGTACTGTTGAATGATAAAAACCTTTGTTTAAAAGTTGTTGATGCCTTGTTTCATTTTGGAGCTATCCAATATTTTGTATTATTGCCTAACTGAAGATTCAAAAAAGAGGCAATACAGAATCCCGCCACTCCTATTGGTTAATCACACATTTCCCGCGGGTTTCCCGTAGCCTTGTATAATACGATACAAGGACGCGTTTTTGTCGCCGCAGCAACTGCTTTAGGCCTGCAAGATTTACAATTAAGTCAGATAACATGAAAGTAACTAAATGTTTTTGACGAAAGGATACAAGCCAAAATTAGAAGCTGTCAGGTAATAAAACTCACGCTAACCGGTTTTGTTGTTGTACAGGAAAATATAAAGCAAGCTCGATCTGTACTTTTAAGACCTCAGGCTTTATATTTTCTGCACAACACAAATCGGTTAGTATGCGCATATAATTGGCTAATAACGGAGATGGTATACGGGGTTGGCTGTGTTTTCAAAGAGAGATCTAGTTGAAAAACTTTGCTCAATCAACAAGCTGTTCTAAACATCATATTAATTCATGAGACAATCTATACTACGTTCTTTTAGCTCAGCTGACATGTTTCTTGCAACTGTAACTTTTCACAATTAGGAATGCCAATTTTAGCTCAGCCCCTAAGTCAGCTCTTTAACTTGTCCCTGTCTTTGGGCCTGTTCCCTGACTGTTGGAAGATAGCAAGGGTTGCACCAGTATTTAAGGATGGTCCGTCCGATGAAAGCTCTAACTATCGCCCAATTTCTGTTCTACCGGTTGTCTCTCGCCTTTTTGAGAAACTAATTTATGACCAGCTGTACCACTACCTAGATTCGAATAAACTCATTTTCGGTAAACAATCAGCTTACAGACAGTTGCATTCTGTTCTGTCGTGTTTGCTTAAGTGCACTAATGATTGGTACTTGAATTTAGAGGGGGGTAAGTACACTGCAGTTACCTTTGTGGACCTCAAAAAGGCTTTTGACACGGTAAATCATGAAATATTATTGCAAAAACTTGAGCTTTACGGTATTCATGATAAAGAAATGAAATGGTTCTGCTCTTATTTAACTAATAGAAAGCAATGTTGTAAGGTAAATGGGAAGATTTCGAATATAAAATCTATAACCTGTGGAGTACCACAGGGGTCCTGTCTAGGGCCTCTGTTATTTATCATATATATCAATGACCTCCACCTACAGATGAAACATTGTGACGTTAACATGTATGCTGATGACACAAGCCTTATGTTTGCGTCGGACTCGGTTACGCATATTAACGACTGCGTCAATGATGACCTGAATAACCTTAAATCTTGGCTTCAAGGTAATAAATTGTCCCTGAATGTTGCTAAGACACATAGTCTTGTAGTCGGCAGCAGAAAGCGACTGAAAGATATAAATGATGAAAGAGTAGCAAAGCCCTCTTTCGTAGTAGGCGAGGCGAATGTTTCCATAGTAGAAAATATCAAATACCTTGGGGTAATCGTTGATAAACATTTGAGCTGGGACGAACAAATTTCAGCAGTGACGAAAAAAGTTTCACGTGGTTTAGGGATGTTACGTTTTTCCAAAAAGTATCTGCCCATTGTTACTGTACAAAAAATGTACAGAAGTTTGGTGGAACCATACTTCAGATACAGCTGCCCGGTATGGGGAGTTGCCGGCATCAATGCTATCAATAGGCTGCAAAAACTCCAAAATAGGGCGGCGAGAATCGTCACAAACAGTGCTTACGATGCTTCTGCCTTACCCATTATCAAAAAACTTGGTTGGCCCACCATCAATGAACTTATCGAATCAGAAACCTTGAAGATGGTGTACAAATCGGTAAACAACCAAGCTCCCATTTACCTTACAGAAATGTTTGTCAGGCTGTCCGATGCATGCAAGAGAGAACTTCGCAATACTAAAACAGATTTGGCCGTTCCTCGTCGCAAATCGGCTTTCGGCCAGAAATGCTTTTCATATAAGGGTGCTAAATTATGGAACGATCTTTCGGTTGAAGTAAAATCATCAAAATCTTATGAAATATTCAAAAAACGTATCAACAATGCCAACACCGAATGCTGATTCTCTCTTTCATGCTATAGTTAGCATCATTTTAATTTGATCATAAGAAAATTTTGTAAATAGGGTTTTTTTAGTTATGTATGCTTTTGTTAGCTTTGTATTTATTTGCACGGCCCACTGTAAATCAGTCCTTTGACTGACGTGGCCACCGTGCCTAAACAATTTAAAATCAAATCAAATCAAAATCAAATCAAATCACAGTTTGCAAATTGCAGGGCCGTTGGAAGCAGCTGCTGATTGGGGGCATTTGCTCTTGAAATAAAAGAGAACAATACATCTAATTAATGCCTGTGACGTAGCACTATTGTTCTCAAACCAATTGGGGGGGGGGGGCTCAAGTCCTACCTGCTTCCCACTTCCTACGGACCTAGTAATTTGCAAACAAAATAACGTCATCGGCTAGCACTTCAAATCAATGGATAACTTGGAAACGAAACGAGCTATCTGGAGATATTAAGAAAATTTAAACATAATTTCCTATCTTTTGAAAGGGCTGTTCGTCTGTATTAATAACAATTTTCGCTTCAGATCAGCTTTGAAGTTAATGACCTGAGCTACATGACGACAGTCGAACAAGGGCAGATTTTAATACACGATAGAAAATTTGAACTGGCGTTCAAGGAGGAACCCTAACCCTATCCCCAAGAATTTCATAACAAAGAAAAGTACCTGCACCTTAAGAATCGATCAGTCTTGTTTTGAAAACATCAAAAAATGTTCCTTTTTCGTCGATTTTGAGAGTGGACACCTTTGCCATCTCCTGCAGATCGCTGCGTAGGGGTAGAGTAATGCGCAAGAGATGGCAAAAGTCGTTTAGGCCCAAACATTTTGAAAACACATGTGATGGAGCTCTTCAGTTCAAGGCCAGGAAATATGGATGAGAAAGGCTGCTAATTGCAAGGAAGAGAATTCTATGACATTTCAAGGTAGGAAAAGAATCTAATATGATCTAATAAATATCAGAGTGTCCTGACAGTCATGGTATCACCAGCCAACGAGCTGTTCTTACCTGGTACTCGTTCATAACATTCGGCTCTGCCCCTGCGTCAAGTAGCAGTTGTACACAGTGATACCAACCATGGGCCGCCGCATAATGCATGGGTGTGCTTTTTGAAGAGTCTGGTGCATCCGGGTTTACACCAATTCGAAGTAAGAAGGCCATGATTCTGTAGTGACCATTCATTGCCGCAAATACCAAAGGCGTTTTTCTAACTTTGCGCATATCAACTAGAAGGATGAAAAGATACGTTGGTGAGTGTGTGCAGCAACTTTCGAAAAATACCAGGTTTACTGCTGTTGAAAGGGACTCGCTGTGATCCATTTGGCCCTTTCTACCAAATTAATGCCAAAAAATAAAGTCCCAATTCCTGATAAAATTTGTAGACTTGTGACATGAACCGTGATCTAGAGGTTCATGTCCTGCAAAAATTTTCAAGGTCAGTCAACCGAAGGCGAAGGTATTGACTTTTAGAGTGTCATCTTAGGTGTTTCCTGCGCGTGTTCATCGTGTTGAGCACAAATTTGGTTCGATGGGGGTGAATCTACCAGGGTGTTTTTAACGTATTAACTTGTGGGACATTTGTTCCAGTGGGCCCCTTTGCTTGTCCCAGCAGTAAAGGAAAAATTATTTTCCTACCCCAGTGGCCTAAAATCAAAAAGTGTAGGTAGTTAGGTAGGTATTTATATTTAACGTGGCTAGCCCGCGAAAGTCTGAGAGACTTATTTCCAGCAGGGGCCACGGATGTTTTATTATCAGTCCGCCGCAGCTACCCGCCACAGCTACCAGATTTCCCTCACATGGCTCTGGTCGACCCGGGCTAGTGTTGCGGACAGCGACCAAACTGTCCAGCGTGGAATTTGAACCTACGGCCGTTCTGACCTTTGGCTTACGAGTCAGACGCCTTAACCACTCGGCCACACGCTCACACAGTCCCTTTTCAGTTTCCCATTGATGTTACTAAAGGCATTCTGTCCCATCGGTGATTTGCTTCATCCAAACAAAGTAAACTTGCTGGGGAGACGAGATATACTTTGTCCGAGGAAACTCGCGTGTCCCCCCGTGCGGTGGGTTACAGCTCATGCGCAGTAGTTTTTTGGGGTTGAAGCTCTGACGGGCGCATGAGCTTTAACTCACTGCACAGGGGGACACATTTGTTTCCTCGGAGAAAGCGATCTCGTCTCCCCAACAAAAACCTTCCTTGTTGAGGATACCGAGGACTACCACTTTGTCTTAGTCTTTTGTTTTGCTGCTAATGTTCAAAGCAGATCAGCAGCCAGGAAACCTATTACCATGCGCGAGAATGTCTTTGTCTCTTTGCTAATCCTTGTTTGGATTGTGGTTGGATTTTCCACCCACATTCTTTCCACAGACCAAATATGCTTTCTGCGCATGATCACAGGTTTCCTTTCTGGGGGATGACCGTTGCTGTGAACATTGACGACTCGTATCCCCAACAATTCCCGAAAAGAACGAGTGAGTCCTCGTGGCTCGATATCACATCTGGTGCACCGCAAGGTTCAGTACTTGGCCCTCTGTTATTCAACATTTACATAAATGACTTGATTTACTTCATTGAAGAATCAGAAATTTGTAACTTTGCCGATGATAACATCTCGTTCGCCTGTGACCAAAAAATTTAACGAGTGATATCTGGTCTGGAAATCGATATATACAATACCTTGGAATGGTTCAAATCTAACATGCTGGTAGCAAACCCATCGAAATTCCAACTAATGTTTATGGGTTTAAGTCAAGACAACAAACTTTGCTTAGAGAATTTTGAGAAAATAATCCCATCCACTAATGAAGTTAAACTGTCAGGTACAATGATTGACGCGAAACTGAAATTTGATACTCTCGTAGAGTCCTTGTGTGTCAAAGCAAACAGGACTGTTGGTAGTGCTTTTTCCAGGGTAACAAGATCTCTTCAACAACCTCAAAAAAGGTTACTGCATAACTCGTTTGTTACGTCAAGCTTTAAATACTGCCCCTTAATTTGGATTTTTTTGTGGAAAAGGTGTCAGTGATAAGAGCAATAAGATACACAAACGAGCATTACGTGTTTTGCTTGATGATTATGATGCACCATTTGCTGATCTTCTTGTTAGAAGCAATGAAAAAATTATCCATGTTCAGAATTTACCAAGACTGATGGTAGAGATTTACTAAACATTAAATCATGAGAACCCTCCATTTTTGTCTGAACTATTCCAGAGAAGAGAGATAAGATATAATCTCAGAATAAAGGACACCGTTTTACTTCCAAACACGTCCACTGTGGCCTTTGGCATGAAATCCATATGTTTTAGGGGTAGCATACTCTGGAACAGCATACCAGATGTGATAAAGAGCAGCGAAACGTTCGCTTCCTTTTACAAAAAAGTCAAAACTTGGGATGGGGAAGGATGCAGTCGTAAATTATGCTGCCCATTATTGTAAAGATTATGGTTTTGCTGTCTTTAGTTGAATAGTTGGTTTTTATTGGCTCACTTTTCTTAAGGATATGAGCTATTATTAGTTTTATACCAACTGTAAACAAGAAGTTTATTATTATCATTACTATTAAAGCCATTCCAGCATAACTTTCATGGCCATGAAAATTACGCATGAACGGCCCTACCTTCGTCGAACAAAGGAGATTAGCATAAATTTGTGGAATATTCAATCCACAAAGAGATCTTTATCCATCTGCTTTCATTCACCAAGGGGGCAGACTGCCTTTTGCTCAAATAAAATCTCAGAAAGTCACCATCACAGTTGCAAAAAGATGCAGTTTTGAAGCTGTATGCATGGAGGGGGGAGGTACATATCATGATGCGGGCACGGGTATGTGCCGCTCACTCTGCTGATGCATAGCAGCGGAAAGGTCAAATAAGTGGTTGCCTCAAAACTGATTTTTGGAAATTTTACACCGGGACAAGGTACTATTGTGGGAAATTTGGCTCAATGGCAGAATTCTCAGATTGTGCAGCAGTAACTCCCCGTATATTCATAGACCAAGAAACCCCCCTCTCACGTGTGTTGAAGATAACTACATACGTTTGAAAACTTCTTCATCACCAAGTTCAGCAAACATCTCAATGACATTGAGATGTCCATGCATGGCAGCCATCTCTAGCGCATGCTTTGGCTCAACGGTTGCTCCAGCCTGGATTATCCAGCGAACGATATTCTAGGATTGGAAATAAAACACAGAACAGTGACGATCAATAGTTTGAACACAAGCGTTGAATATTTACAGAACTTTAAAGGGGCAGGGTCACGTAACCATAAACAAACCTGTTACCTCTATAACTCATATTGTTTCCCATACTTGACCATTGTGTTCTGCACAGATTTTGGTGGATGGGGTGAATACACAAGAAAGTTACTTCCATAAAATCATCTAATATCTCTGCAATTGTACAACATATTGAGTGCTTCGTTTATCTCTCTACGAAACTCAAAGAGTCTATCTTCAAAATGATACCTCTATTTTGAGAAACATAGTGGAAAATATCTGTACTATGGCCTATCAAAATTACTGCAAAATCGCCATTTCCAAAGAAGTTTGATTAAATTAGGTGACGCGGCCCCTTTAAAATCAAATGTGTAATATGTTAGAGCAATATTGGGTCAGATCATGTTCAGTTTTGCAGAAATAGCTAACCCATTGAACAGTGTTTAAACAGGCACCCCAAAAAAGAATGTGACCGATATTCGAAACTAAATGTTCAATCTATCAGTCAAAGGTCAGATGAGAAAATTAGATGAGAAAATTTTGTTTGGTAGTATCCCTCATCTTACAGACCCAGAAAGTAGGAAAATGCTGGTAAGGGGCAAGTTTGGGAACAAAAATTCCACATTCCATTCTGGTCCATCGTGATTTACCTTCTATTGAAATTCGAATTCAGCATCTCAAACTGGCAATGTAAACTTCAATGCCACATAGATCATGGACCAGAATGGAATGTGGAATTCTCGATTCCCATACAAAACCGTTACAAGCATTTTGATTATCAAAGGGGGGCTTTAAAAGAGGGGGCTTATTAGAGAGGGGGGCTTAATAGGAAGGGGGCTTAATAAATAGTGCTTTTACGGTACTCAAAACCTACAGAATACATGTCTTCAAAGAAATCATAAAATTTCCAGCCGTCTTTTGTCTGCTTTGTGCTTTTGAAGGTAAGTAATATTTAAAATTTAGAAAGTCTTCACGTCTTTCTTTTATCTTCTTCGTTTCGCTTATTCGCAGCCTGATTGGTCCATGAAGGTGAGGAGTTGGAGGGTTTAAGCTACAAGCAAAAATCGACAAAAATATGTGATACCTAGCTTCTTTCATGCTACAATGATGATAAGGTCGATATATAAAAAGTATGAATACCACATGTCCATTCTCAGCTGCGTAATGTAGAGCTGTGTGTTTATCCATAAGCCTCCTGTTGATATCAGCAGCTACTTGTGCTCGTGCTCGTGCAATATTCGCCTGCTCCTCTGCATTCTCCTCCTCTGCATTCCCATCCTCTGCATTCTCTTGCTGCTCCCTCTCTTCCAGCGCTTGTGCCTGTGCCTCTACATCCTCCTCCTGCACCCCATCAACTTCTGCTCTTTCTTGCTCCGCACTCTCCTCCACATTATTCTCCTCCTCAACATTCTCCTCCTCCACATTATCCTTCTCAGTATTCTCCTCCTCTACATAGTCCTCTTCCATCATGTCCTCCATATCCTCCTCCTCCTGCAGCCTTTCAAAATACTCCTCGACCTCCTCCTCCACATCCGTTTTCGCCTTTGCCTGCACTGCATTCTTTCCTTCCATATTCTCCTTATTCGCATTCTTGTCCTCCACATTCTCCTCCTCCACATCCTCCTCCTCTTCCATCTCCTTCTGCTCTACACTGTCTTCCTCGACATTCTCCATATCTGCATTCTCTTCTTTCGCATTATATTCCCCCACATTGTCTTCCTCCATCATGGCTTCCATATTTTCCTCCTCCTCCATCCTCTGACATAACTCCTCCGCCGTCTTCTCCTCCTCCATATGATATTCTTCAATAATCTCCTCCTCTGCACACTCCTCCTCAAAATTGTCTTCTTCCATATTCTTCCAAGCCTCTGCCTCTGCCTCTTCTTCCTCATCCTCCTCCACATCCTCTTCAGTCCTCTCTACTGTATTATCCTCTCTCGAATCCCATTCTTCCTCTTCTTCTGCATCCCACTCAGTTTCACTATCACTGTCACTCACAACGGCATTATCATTGTTTTCCTGCCTTTGATTGATTGGCAACAATATTTTCACATTCTCCATTCTCCCAAATTTTGCAGCTACCATCAGAGGTGTTTTTAGCACAGCGTAGTGGTTAAAACCTTCTTCCAGAACTGGGTAAGTGTTAGGCCTGCAATGATAATGAGCATGATTTAACCCTTTCTCACTGGGGGGGGGGGGTGAGGAGGACGAGAGCGTCAGAATGACTTAGCACAATCGAAGATTGTTACTTTCTTATGTAATCTACATTAGAATACACGACTTTAATTAAGCAGCCTCGTTTTGGAAATTTATCAAAATCTCTTCCTATTGTTAATATGAACTTTTCGATCCCAGATTCGGATTCGGCACCCAAACTTTGTTTTTAAACTGCTGAAAATTGTGATGTTGATTTTATGACTATGTAGATTTGACCGTGAAAAGTCGTTTAGTTCGTTTAGGGTGAAACTTTACACCCTGAGTCATTTTCACGGTCAAATCTCTTATAGACTTTCAAACTTTACATCGCCATAAAATTAACACTACAAGCGCTAGCAACATGAAAACTTGTAGTTAGACTAAAGTTCAGGTGCTAAATCCGAATCTGGCGTCCAAAATTTCATATGAAAGAACTTTGAATAATTTCCAAAACGAGGCTGTTCATTAAAGTGGTGCTTATACCTGCAAAATACTTCATATCAAACTCTCGCATTCGAGGAACAGTCATGCAGTGCAATGCAGAAGTCAATGAGACACAACACAGCCGTGGAGAGGTGCAACAACTAACACACAAAGATATCAAGTTGAAGTTGCGGTTTTCAGCGCCAAGCGCTGGGATCGCAGAAATAGCTAAGCGCTAATGAGTCCGCAACCCCTTGTCATGACGCTCAAAGGTCCTAGTGGGATTTGAACCCCGTCCGCCATCATATATAAGTAACAATTTTAAGACTGTAAACTTAGTTCAGTGAACTGCCTGGGCTTCCTGCGGGGTCCTTTTTATTTTCAAAGTAGCCGACGTTTAGTAAAGTGATGATGATGATGGCGATGGTGATGGTGATGTGATGGTGATGGTGATGGTGATGATGATGATGATGATGATGATGATGATGATGATGACGATGATGATGATGATGATGATGATGATGATGATGATGATGATGATGATGATGATGATGATGATGATGGTGGCGATGTTGATGATGACGATGATGATGATGATGATGATGATGATGATGATGATGATGATGGTGACGATGTTGATGATGATGATGATGATGATGGTGATGGTGATGATGATGATGATGATGATGATGATGGTGATGGTGATGGTGATGGTGATGATGATGATGATGATGATGATGATGATGATGATGATGATGATGGTGATGGTGATGGTGATGGTGATGATGATGATGATGATGATGATGATGATGGTGATGGTGATGGTGATGGTGATGGTGATGATGACAATGATGATGATGATGATGATGATGATGATGATGGTGATGATGATGATGATGATGATGATGATGATGATGAAGATGATGATTATGATGATGATGATGATGATGGTGATGGTGATGATGATGATGATGATGATGATGATGATGATGATAATGATGATGATGGTGATGATGACGATGATGACTATGATGATGATGATGATGATGATGATGGTGATGATGATGATGATGATGATGGTGATGATGATGGTGATGATGATGATGATGATGATGACAATGGTGAAAATGGTGATGATGATGATGGCTGTTTTCCCCGAATGGCATCGTCCCTGTAGTGTTGTATGGCATACATGTATCGTAATCTAGTACATGAACATAAAAAGAGATCAGTATTATATCAACAAAATGAGTTGTTACCTCGAGAGAAGAAGTTTCAATGGGCCTGGGCCTTCACATGCAGCCGCATAATGGATAAGCCTTGTTTTTCGTCCTCTTTCGAATTTGTATAACGAGTGGTACTGTGGATAAGCTTCTAATAATTGTGCCAGGTATTTTGGATTTGGATTTATTGCAGCACAATGTAGAGGCGTGACCTTAACGCAAAAGTAAAGGAAGTATAAGTTTCATTAAAGTTGAGTTCACAAGATTCCGGTATATTTTGAAAACAGTGAAACATGTGACGGTAGCAAGAGGCAGCTTTCACACGTTGCTGTTTTCAAAATTTACCGGTTAGAGTTCAGTCTTCACTTTTCAAAATCCATCGTTTTCCAAATCTATCGGCAAAAATGTGCCGTTTTCGCGTGAATGGGAGGTCTTTCCGTCACATTTTCACCGTTCTCAAAATGTGCTGGCTTCATGTGAAAGCAGTCTTAGAACGGGCTGTAGAGAACTGTGAAGTTAGTAAAAAGGGTTACGTTTTGTATATCGAGTTACTCCTATCCTAATTTATCATTGCTTTACGTGGCTTTTATTCTAAATTCCAGCCTGCAAAGTTCTTAAAAGGTTCTTATATCCAGTAGATACCTTGCACACATTAATGCTGTTTTTCAGCACAAGAATTCTGATGAGTTTTTGAAGATTCTGAAGAATTCTTGAGAACATATTTAGATTAGAATTCTTATGCAGAACAAAACTTACGCCGTATTTGTTGTTGGCCGTCGCTGTCACATCTTTAGTCTGGAAGCTTGAGAGCGGTTCTGTGTCCTTCTCTAGCACCTGCCAAATGAATTAGACAAACTATTTTCAAAGCCTGAACATACCAATCGTTCAAACAAGTTTCTAATGCCGATTCTGTTGCAGAGCTATAAAGGTTTCCTCGATGGTCTTAATAAAGATGTACCTCTGTACATTATCTATAAATATAGGCGTTGAAGACAGAGGGCCAGAGGGCTGCAGCCTCCCCCCACCCAACGTTGGAAAAGTTTGCAAAATCAGCTATAATTAGCCAGAACATTGGCCTAAAGTCGGGGAAAATTTTAAGAAACGATGGATATTTATCAGGCAAATCCATCTGGATTTCATCTCCCCTAATCATGCAAAAACTGGTCTGTTCGATTACAAAATTCTAGACTCAGTATCACTCACATGGCCACCACGGCCCTGTTAGTTAATGTTCCCTTTGCAGTAGTTACGCGTTGTATTATGGCCTTTCTCTATGTTTCTGCTTTATGGTGATGGCATCGACAAGGTTCTTGGCTCAGTGTGGTCTTGTGCTAGCAGTGTTGTAAAATAGCTTGTAAGTAGAATAATTTAGCAATTTGTATCATAAATTTTTAGCTGGATGCAGAAAAAGCTGTTGTTACCTCTAAATGAAGAAAGTTGAATCCAAATTCTGCCAGCCGACCATTTGCATCTGCTACTTTCAAGAAAAATACTGCCAAGTTTCGATTACCACACGATATTGCTAATTCGATATGCTTCATAATACGATCCAAGTCACCCTAAAGGAAAGTAAAAAAGTGTAAACAGTCACTACAACAAAATAAAAAAATCATGATCATCAGCAACAGCAGCCTCACGACACAGTCCCAGATATCGCAACAACAACAACAATAATAACAACAACAACGGAATTTTTTATGTTTGCTCAATCTGGGCCTTATGGATGATATAAATTTTGAGACGGAGATGAACAGTTTGATTGTCCATCAGTCTATCTATAGCGATAACTACGAATATGCAATCAGTCTACAGCAACAGCATATACTATACAGTCGTGGCCAAAAGCTTAAGACCACATCTTCGTCACTAACGTTTCTTGGCGTAACGAAATAGAACCCTAGCGCTCTGCCTATTTTTCCCTCTTATGCCCCATTCACACTGCAAGTCAAACCAACTTAAATTACACCAGGTTTTCGAATAGGGCCTTCTGATTGGTCAATCCAACAAATCCAGTCATTTGATTGTTTGAAATTTAAGCTGGTTTAGATAAAGCTGGTTTAAGTGTGTCAGTGTGAATGCAGTATTAGAGTTTGTCTAGGTCAACTTTCCATGTAGATTTCGAATCTCGATGTCGCTGTTTGAATTTCTGCGCCATTTTGCTATGACGTCACATTGAAATCTATAGACATTCTTGGAAATTGCAGCGGTTCTGCGGACAAGGCAAGTGACCCGAAAATTGTGTTACTCAGCTGGATTATACATCAATCTATGCACAATTCTTTCTATGATTTCTTGCAACTATCGAAACTGCACGAAATATATTGCTTCAAGGAAAATCGTTCTGGAGGGCCTTCAGTCCACAGCTTTGGCCATAAGTTTAAGACCAGCACTTTATTTTTAGTTTGAAGCAACAAATTACATAGTTATTCGAAGTACTTATTGAGTTTACATTCAAATGGTGGTATTTCCTTACCGGGTTTACATTCAAATGGTGCTACTTACTTACCGGATCCGGATACAATAGCTCAATAAGCTCCGGTGATATGTTTTTCTCCATACAGAATGGTATAATATCCTCTTCGCACTCATAAGCATCAATTGTCTCCTAAAAAGGAAAAAAAAATCGATACATCTTTCCAACTAAGCAGCCTCGTTTTAGAATTTTTTAAATTTCTTCAGTTCGCGTCATATGAAACTTCTAACCTCATATTCAAATTCAGCATAGCACCAATTGCAAATTTCATGATCTTAGTGTTAGCGATTTCATGGCGATGATAAATTTGAGAATTTATAAGGGATTTGACCGTGAATAATAACTGAAAGTTACCCAAACGATTTTCACGGTCAAATCCCTTATAAATTCTCAAATCTATGATCGCCATAAAATCGAAATCGTAGACTCTAGGAAAACGAAATTTACAATTATACCAAACTAAACTTGAGGTGCTGAATCCAAATCCGTGGTCAGAAATTTCTCATCAAGAAGTTTTGAATAAATTTCCAAAACGAGGTTGTTCGTTGAAAAAGTGTATTACCGACTGTTCCGAAAAAAAATTATACAGAGTTGGATGGGTCCAGCAATGTGAATTTAGCTTCAATCAATGACTAATCAATTTCAAATGGTGTTCGATAGTTGACTTGAACCTAGATATAAGATATACGGAAAGTGTGCGATAAAAGAAGAGGGTCTACAACATAAAAAAGCAGGCATCAATTTGGTCTTTCATGCTTTTTATTTATTATTTCAGTGTTGACTAGTGTCACCCCAGACTGATGATGATGAGTCCCTTGTATCCCTGCAGTAAACCTTGCTCAACAGGAACTCGTACTGAAACGGCGAAAACCAAAGGGAATTCAATGCTAAGATTGCTCTCTGAAAGTAAAATCCGATCGCTTCCTTCGCAAATGATAGATCTATATCCGCTTTTTGTTTTTTTCATCAATGACCATTTTCTTTGTTTTTCATTTCCTCCGCTTTTTCTGCCACGCGCCTCTGCACTTTCCGTTCCTCCACACCACGCTATCGCTGAGGAAAAACACAGAACATTTCAAAATCGCTCATGATGTTGCGAATTTCCAAAGTTGAATGATTCTCTGTTCTAAAATGCTAAAAATCTGAAGATCGAGAAAATGGAAGAAACCCTCTACAGCTGCGGTACAAACAGATCACAAACTTCTTTCTGACATCCTGTACAAAACTCAGAAGCTTCTCAAATTTCTGGCCGCAAACCATTTTTTAAAAGGGATACACTCTTAATTAATAAATATGTTATGAACGAACCTTTCGATGGAGTAACCAATGTGCTCTATAAGCATCCTTGTCACGAGTGGAATATATGGAAATGTCCCTGCAAAAACAACGGAGGTCAGCTTGAAGGCTTGGAAATTAATAGGGCCAATTAACCTTATCGAGCCCCCGAATGACTTTTCCACGCAGCTCCTCGAGTATCTCTAAATAATCTGCTTTCGTTACTCTTAAAGGACTAGTCCGGGGTTGTTGATTGTTGATTATTCAAGGTACAAGCATGGTTATAACACCTGAACCCTCAGAGTTGACCCAACGGGTCGTAAAAATCCTCGCATCATCCCTTTCGCCCAGCCGTGTCTGCATGACTACTGTTGTGAATGGTGTATAGCACTTTTTCCAATTTTCTCTCTTTTAATTTGCTAAACCACATGTTTGAACCTACAAAGAAGTGCGAAATGACGTCATTTCATATGACGTCACTTCACGTCGACCTGAACGAGGCTTCCAAATGTGTTGATATTATATCACTCACATTGCTAGCCTCCTCATCGCGCCTTCCCACACTCGTACAACCTACAAAATGGCGACGATATTTCACCTAACTTGCGAAGATTCATTAACCAATTTATGAAAGTTGGAGGGATGAAAACTTGGAAAGAACTCATGATTGGTGTTCAGCAGTTGGTAAGGCTGCTTTTTAACAATAATTCTATCAACCCTAGGCTTGTACTTTAGCCTTGTTCACACTTGGTCGTTTGGGTCGTTAAGAACGTGCAAAAAGGTCCAAAAGACAAAGGCTCAGAGTGTGAGTCCCTTGTCTCGTTGGTCTCTCTGCCAGTGGCGTAAAGCAGTTTAGGGTACCTTAGTTAAAAACTAAGGGCCCCTCGGCCAAAAGGGGCCCCGAGGGGCATCTGCACTAAATTCGTTCCCTACCAAGTTTCAAGCTGGAGCTGTGGCTATGATTAAACATACCACTGGGCCTCAGGCCTGCATATGACAGTCTAAGTGTGGCAAGTAATGTTGATTAACTAGCAGTTTCAATGTCCTCTGTAATGGTAGACTGACGAATCAACATGAATCAACATTTGTATGGAACTTTCAAAGTTACTGTTTTGTGAAAATATGGACGTATCGATTTTATTGTAAACTTATGCACTTTTTGCAGTAAATCATTGCAAATGTTTTACTTATCCTTGCCTGCACAATTCATTTACCTCATATTCAAAATGAATACAGCATTTCATGTTTCTATCACGTCATTTACAATAGCTTTAGCTGGGGGGGCCTCAAGCGGAAATATCCATAAGGGCCCTGACTGTCTCCGTTACGCCACTGATCTCTGCAAGACCTTAACCACCCAAACGACCTAGTGTGAACTTAGGCCTTAGTTTCAATTTAGCAAACATACTTTCATGCCAATTCTAAAACTTTTGACACTGGTTCCGAGGATTCACGCATAATCTCAAATTGAGTGCTCCGCATATTAAATCCTATCATAAAACTATGAACCAATATCTCTCATGTTTGTTTTTTGTGCCAAGTTTCAAGGCTCTAATACTTATGGCTATGAGAGAGTTCCTCTTTTTAAGAAATTATCTGTTTACCAATTCCCTTATAATTTTGTTAGTCTGTATTCCCTTATTGTATGTAATTTGTTGCTTTGTAGTATGATGTAAATATCTTAACGACATTTGTATGTAGTAAAATTTCAAAATGAATGGTTATGATAAAAGTGTTATAATTTGTATACGGAAATAAAAAGAACTACCTCCTCTTCACGTATCCATGTGGTGCTTTTGCTTTCCTTTGTTTCGGGTGATTCTTTTGGCTTAGGATTTTCAATGCCTCTTTGTTCCCATGCAGCAACGCATAGTGAACTGGTCCGAGCTTCACATGTTCACTTCGGTTCCAAAATACCTAAACACGAGCAACATCGGGCGTCAAAGGTGTACTGACTCTTTAAAAAAGAATTATGCCTAGCAAGTCACCCAGAAACTACTTCATGAGCTAGATCTCAAATAGATGTCTGAAATTATTGACAAGTGCTTGGTATCAACGTTTAAATGAAAGGCTTGGCGCTTATGTCCCCTTCTCTTTCAAGCCCCTTCTCTAATAAGCCCCTCCCTTCTCAGCCAATATTCTAGATAATCCCGCCTCTTTACTAGCCCCCCCCTAATTATATCAAAATTCCAAAACTTACTAACGATTTTCCATATATTTCGTTAGACAAGCTTGCATATTAGTATTGTTATTGCTTGGGATGGAGAATGTGCCGAATTTATTTATTTGACTCGTTAAATTGTATGTTGAATCTGCACAATATGGGGTAAAAGAACTGAAAAGCTATAATACATGTCCTTGTCATTTGATCTGGTGCAAAAGCCCCCCTCTCTAACAAACCCTTTCTATAAAAAGCCCGCCTCTGGTATGACCGAAGTTAAAAAAGCCCCCGGGGCATTAAAAGAGCTTTTATTGAATGTACAATTTCCAACAAAGCGCTCCACAAAACTTTCATTTCTATTCGGGAACAAAGCACTGTTTTCCTGTCCAGAAGTTGGCTCTTTGGAAAATTCCTCCCAGGGGATGCATACCGTATAAACATTTTCAGTATCGTTGATTGCATCTTTTAGCATTTCCATATCATCTAGCAGAACTGCTTTAACTCCACGTTTTACTGGTGCAATGGGCAAATCATTCCTACAGATGGAAAGGGGAAATTAATCAATACATTCCGAAGTCTACTTAATATAATTTCCGAAACGTTAGGTCTGACTTTTTTCTGAGCTCTGGAAAATTTTACTGCTAATTCCAATGCATGATAGGAAAAGATTTTGAATCAGTAAGTAAATAAGTATGTATGTCCTTGCCACGAATCTAAAAAATCTAGAATGGTTACAAAAAAAGGAAAAAATGAATGAAAAAATAGATAAAATATTTACCATACATTTTACATAGCAAATTTGATACATACAAGTTAAAAACACCCTAATTATAGTGGCAGGGATAGCATTACAAGATCGAGTTGACCATATTTCCATAATAGTCCCCTTAGAGGTGATTGCAAAAATTATAAACATTATATTTGCATGTGATCTTGGATAATGCATAAATATGGGAAGGCCGAAACATGAATGTGAGAGAGGATGCTCGGTTTTAGTAGAATCAACAGAATAGAAACTGTAAGTGCAGCTTTGAGCTCCTTAGCGCCCTTCAGACACTTTTTTGGGTTTGCGAATCGCTGTCTAGTATACCTTTGGGTACGCGATTTGGTGTATGATCGGTATATTATTGGGGTTGCTGACGAGAGAATTTGACAAGGTGTGTACTAAGCTGAGTTTTGCCCAACAATAACGCAGTGCAGTTGCGGAAGTGCAACAAAACCTCTACATTTTACTCACTATGGAGTACTGAGTATGTTTTTTGGGTCTAAAATGTCCGAATCGTAGTATATCTTTGGCCTTTTCAAAACTATGATGTGTCTGACCCCCGCCCCTCGCCCGTCTCATACCAATTGGGAGTTCCCCGTGGGAGCAACAAACAAAGTGCACAAAACATCCTGCCTATTACAATGCCGTTTTTAAGTGTTTTTTCATTCTGACGACAAAGCCCTTTAAGTGCTACTCAAAATAATCAAATCACTGAAAAAAATCTTACTTTTCCTCAAATAATGGATCTTTGTCAACAAGTTTGATGTCAAGGTTTGGAACCAATTGCTTTGCTGCAAATTTCCGGGCTTTCTTATTTTTTTCTTCCTTTGCTCTTCTCTCCAACTCTTCTGCCTGGTCTAACTTTTGTCTTTTCCTTTTTGGTTGGAAGTCATCGTTTCCATTTGTGCTTGTGATTGTTTCATCTTCAGTACCATCATCATTATCATCATAACCATCAACATCAAAGTTATCATCAACAAAATCATAGCTTTCTGAAAAGAAGAAACTTTCGTGGTTTTCGTGCTTTTGGTCGAAATTCATGCAAGTGTACTCTAGCAAAATTTCCTAAAATATGGGGTGCATGGGGGTTTATTCCTGCGGGACTGCCGGGACATGTGGTCGGATGGTTATATGATTCAATATCCCTCATCTTCCTAAAGTCAAGTAATCTTGTTCAACAGATATCCTTTTGAACAAACAACAACAGATTTTTAATACAATAGCATCTGTTGCTTCAATTGACACCTCAATTCAAAGCAACTGAATACAAAGGAATTGCTCTCAACCTGTAAATCAAAATAAACACAGTCGCAAAAATTGCCCTGAAGTCAACAGGGCAAATCCTTGCTTTGTGTAAGCCAAAGGTGGTTTCTAAGAGAAGTTGTGCGCTTATAAAGAAGGAAGAACGGGAAATCTAAAGTTCTGTCTCTCTGCTTTTGTTTACATCCTTTAGAGGCCAAGCAGAAGGCATTATAATTCTAGGGTATTTAGGGCTTAAATGAAACAAACAGCCCTGGGGAGGGGGTACTTGACCTAATTTGTAAGGGGGTGTGCCTCCAAAGAAAAATTTTTTACCTGGCTCCAGTGGGCTCCTCTGCCCTTCTAAGATTCTTCGCTATTATGGTATGCTTTTCCATGGTGATATTTTGCCACTTTTTTATAAATTATGTTTCCTATATGATTTTTGTCGAAAAAACAGTCTCCTTGTTGGAAAATTCTGATCTTTAGCTCCCCCCTCCGCCAATAATCTGATCTTTAGCTCCCACGACACCACTACGACTCTATGATGTGACTCCTTGTGTTTGTTAGCATCCAGTTCAATGAGTGATGCTAAGACAAGTGTAATGAGTCGATTGATACTGATGAAATGTTCAAACTTCATTTCAGTTCACATTGATTCTAGTTGCAAAATAAATACATTAAGTTTCTCCAATGAAAGTTGATCTACCGAAAAATATCTTGCATTCTATGCAACCCAAGTAAAGCAAGGTATTGCTGATCTAGTTTTGCCACTTAAGTTGTCAGAAATTCTTTGGGCAATATGAAAAATTTCTTTCACGTGAAAAGGGACATTAAACATTTGGCAAATATAATTCCAAGGAAAGGATCTTTGATATCATCATTTTTTCTAGAGGGAGCATCTTTGTGTTTCATGAGAAATTTCTGATCGTGAACTTTGTCTTACACAAACCTGGATTTAAATTTTCAGCTTCAAGGGCTTCTCTTAGTAGTTTTTTTATCTGCTTTGCATATTTTTTTGCAAGCTGGAAAGTTCCATCTGACAGTTCTGTAATTATCACTCTTTCAATGACTGAGCTCTGGTAGCAAATATCATCATAGGAAACCTGGGGAAGAAAATAATTTATTGATAGGTATCTAATGAGTTGATATGGCAATCAATCAATCAATCAATCAATCTATCAATCAACCAATCACTCAACCAATCAATCATGACTTAATCACAAAATGAATCAACAAAATGTCTGAAATCCTACCTTGTAAATCTGTTCCTTTTTGTCAACAACATCAAACCATGCAATATTGAAACCATCTTTTGATTCAGGGACATCTTCAAGAGTTCTACAAAGATAGAATTCTTTGCCTTGAGCTCTAACTGCCAAGCAATCATTTGCAAAATAGAGAAACTTTTCACTCTTAATTCTATTCAGTCCATATCTGCCATGCCTTTTCATTGACAAGATCCTCTTTGATACCCTATTGATTTGATGTTCTTTATCTGCATTTTGCTCAGCCTGTAAAGAAGTGAAAGACATTATAGATTCTAACTGCTGCTTACGAAATGTTTTGCCAACTGTAGGAATGTGACTCAAAACAGACTCTTTTGGCAGGTATTGCAGTGGTGGACACTTGGCTGAATACTTGGGGAAACAAATTAGGCTTTGTCCCTGGAAACTTATGTGTCCCCCATGCAGTGGGCTACAGCTCATGCGCAGTAGTGTTTTGTGTTTGGAGTGCTCATGGTTCCAACTCCAAAACACTGCTGCGCATGAGTCTTAACCCATTGCATGGAGGGACACATAGCTTACTTGGACAAAACTTCCCCAGAAAATACAGCTATCGTGAAGTGAAGCTATTGTTTCAGTAAAAAGAATTGTTTATTTATATTATTTCCAAACAAGAGATCTTTGTTCCAACCAACAAAGGGGTGATCATATGCCCTCACCCTTTCAAGTACCCACCATGAGGATAACAGATAAACCGGGATAAAATGGCTAAGTTTGGGGTTAAAATGAATGGGGAAAGTGATTCACAAACTGCCCACCTTAATGCTGCAAATGCTAATTCCATGGTTTACAATCTGTTTTCCCTGGCATCAGCAACACATCAGGACCCCTCATCAGTCAACCTAGTTACCCCTACAGTCCCTCCAGATTGCTGAAAATGTGCATGGAAGACCTTCAACAGACAATTTCAAGAGAAACAAAGGAAGGACAACAGGCTCATTATTTCAAAGCAATGGTCAGGTGGGCATCTTGCAAACTTATGAGTTTGGCAGCCAGTGTGCAGACTATGGCACTTTTTGGTGAGATCTCCGGTGTGCAAGAAGAAATTGCTTTTGCTCTCTGTTGTCTTTTTTGAATAGTCTTGAAAAACTTTGGTGTTTAAGTGCCATACTCTGCACACCTGTCTGGGACCCTAACTTGGGTGACACTCCACAAAGAATCAGTCCAGGTTCAGGCAAATACATGATTTTGCATCAGGGCACAAAGGGGCTCAAGGGGGCTTGTTCTTTCACAAGCCCAAAAATCATGGGAGGGGATTCTCAGCTGAAGTTTGGGTAGTGTTGTGCCACCTACAGTTTCAAAACGGTACCACAGGCCTGACAAAGTTTTTGAAAATGATACCTTTGGCTAGACTAATTTCTATAAGTGCCATGAGTTGGCGTTTTGTAGACAAAACCTGCCAAATTTTCAAATCCTCTGGACCACAATCACAAGAACATTGGGTTTCTTCACAGGGATTGCCAAGGTTTGACATTTGTTTGACCAAAATTGCTACAAAAGCATACCCTTGCCCAGACTAAAATCGACTAAAATTGCCAAAAAGTATAGAAGTCCAAAAAAGTATACCCTTGGGCACGGCTTGGCCAGACAAAATTAGTGGGAGGACGAAACTTAAAAATTTTCAGACTGGATGGGGCAAAAAGGTATACCCAGACACTTTTAGTGCATCTTTCAATTACAATTTTCGCCAATTTTTGAAAAGTGGGAGGGTAATTGCCCTCTCATACCCTCCCCAGGCCATGCCAATGCCACTGCCCTTGCAGGTGGCAAATCCCCAAACATTTACTATGGGAAGAACCAGAAGAACCCCCCCTCCCCATGCCAAAAACTCAATACAAGCATGCACTATCCTTGAATTCATCTTGACCTCAGTCTTAAATTACTTATAATCAATGCCCCAGTGTCACATGCTCGCTTGAATCCAGCAAGGGTTAGCAATGAAAGAATTTCCTCCCGTATCCCACTTCATGAAGTATGATCAGATGACTGAATTCTGATACAACAAAACATATTGTTTACTATCTTGCTTCACACGTGAAGCTATCAAGTACAAAATTTATGTCACCTCCAATTCATCCGTGTCAATATCTCCTGGAGACGATACATTATCTGTATCAGTACAATCTTCCACACCCTCCAGCACTTCCTGGTATTCATGGGGCCTAGGCCTAGTCGCGGGAAACAACTCTTCGCTCTTAATCTTGCTTCTGCCATTCGCTTCGTTCTCTTGGGTGATTGCAAACTTGTGAGCGGTTCCTTGTTCATCGATTCTTGCTGAAATAGATGAGTTTCTTCTAAGCAATGAAGGCCGAGACATGCTTTCAGCTCAACTTTATGACTCAAGGACGCTACTCTCCTTGTCCTCTCCACTCTGGCCTTTGCAAGTCGACGTCAAGGGTCTTCCCTGAGAGCTGTCAACAAGACAAAGGTCATTTCCTCCGCAGGGGCAGCGTGATGTCAAACATAGTGAACCTGAGATCTGCAGATTACGTTGGAGGGAAAAGATCACGAGAGAGGGGAGGGGGCAGTGGCCTGATAACCAGCCCATTATTCTAAAGAAAAAATTCTAAATTCTTATTTCTTTAGAATAATGGGCTGGTTATAAGGCTAAGGGGGCAGTCTCTTCGCCCTCCTATCGTTTTTTTCCGTTGAGCAATTTTTAGGCGTGTATAGCCGTTCAAAGGCTAAGACTCTTCTGGTTTCGAGCGCAGACGCATAGGCTAGATTTGAAACTTTCACTGGCCTTTGTCAAACAAAAGTGAGATTTTTCTCGACAGAAATTTTTTGCTGCTAATCACTTGAGCCGCCCAATCAAACCTTGCTATATATTACAAGCAAGGAAAACGTGTGCCAAAAGCATGGACTGGGAAAGAAATGAATCCAAAGTTTTTGCATTACTCTGCAATATCTGCTGACAAACAACCCCAATCTTGGGTATCCGCGCAGAAAGATCACAAAAAGTGAGGCTATTGTATGAAGCACGTCGATCGTTGGTTGGTCTGACCTCCTTCAGCAAGAATAGTTAAAACATATACCGGTATGTCAATCCGGGATTCTCAACATGATTTGGGTCAAACAAAATCGTTCAACATTTGGAATCGAAAACTTTGGGTCGTTGTTATCTTTCTCCCCCACAGAAGAGCATACTCGTTTCAAACTTTTCGTAAAATCGGCTGTTTTTCGCAACTGGTTTCGGTATCTCTTGCACAGGGTGTGGTAAGGCCTGGTTTTCATTGAATCGTAAATTATCGCTGATCATTGTCTTTCCGCATCGGCGATGCTCCAAGACATAGATCGGCGCGCGATGAATTACGATTTAATGAAAACCAGGCTTCTCTCTGGGGCCCCGTTCACACTGCTCCGTTTTTGTGCAAAAACGGAGAGAAAAACCTCCTTTTTGTGACGGCGTTCACACTGAGCTGCACAACAACCCCACAAAAACGGAGGTTTCCAAAAACGCTATAATAAGTGGATATCTACAAAAACGGAGGCTAAGTTGTTGATCCATGTGAACGCACAGAAACGGAGGTTTTAACAACGCTCCAATATCCAGCAATGAGCTTCACAAAAGCCGGAGCAATGTGAACGCACAAAACGGATGTTTTTGCCTCCGTTCTGGTACAAAACGGAGTAATGTGAACGGGTAGCCTTGATGCAACAAAAACGCATCATAACAAAACCGGAGCAGTGTCAACGGGGCCTGGATATCAAGACATTGCTGGCAGATAAACTACGGTAGTTGACAGTGAACATATTAAGATAGATTTTAAGATTTGCTAGACTGAAATTTGTCACTCCTTATTTGAATACAGCCCCCGCAAAAGACCTCCAAAACAGGACCAAAATCACGATCAAGTTTTCCTACAATCTCTGCCTTACAGCAATGACTTTTAGCAGCGTTGTAGCATGTATCATTCTGTTGGGAAGATATAATGGCTTGGAATGCTTGGATTCCTCTCGGAATGATAACATGTATGAAAACCTGTGCAAGTCGTTACTGTTAGGCAATAATATCACGGAAATTAGTCATGATTTTATGCCCTTTTTTAAGACTCCTTGCAGAGGCTCTCTGGAGGAATCCCTCTTGGAATCTGAATGGAGTGGACCGGTTTAGCAGTCAGGTGAATTTAAAACTTTCTTTGCACATGTTCACTGTGAAATAATGTACTTCCTACTCTCACTGCCTTGATGCCCAGGAAGCGTGGCCACGCAAACAGGAAAGGTTAATTACTGAACTGGGATGGTAGCTGTGCTCTGCTGCTCCCAAAAACCACAGGGAGCTCCATTAAACAATAAGAAAAACCAGACAAAGTGCATCTCCTGCGAGTGAGACACGTTCCTTCGCAGATCCCGCGCTTCGCCGTATCTCTCTCGCAGAAGACGCATTTTGCTTAGCTTTTCCTACTTTTCAAGGGGGCTCCCTGTGCCAAAAACCCCTACAAAAGCCTTATTACGCATAAACAAAGAAGATCAAAAACATATATATTTACGGCTTGGTTAAAAACCCAAGTAAATAACATTTATTTAAAAAGGTGATACACTAATACCACTCCTATGAGCTATATATACTTTCAAGTATTACTCTCTCTGTCTTTTCGTGCAATAACTTTCTCATTAATCACATTGATATACAGTAACAATTCAGCTAGGCTATGCAGCTATATTTACAATTTTGTGCATCAGTGTCAACAAAACTGGCAAGGCCATCATATCACATATAGCACTCTATAACATTACATCTCCGAGCATGCCTTAAAACCAAAGAATGTTCCAAACTCGATCGATCAACTTTCTTCACTCTGCCTTGATCTTCCACAACTAGAAGATGAGAAATGTATTCACAGATGGTGAAATTTGATGAATTTACTTGTCCCATGAGATACACATGCAGGGTCGAGGAAAGGGAGGTCAGGGGGTTAAAGCCTGGGGCCCATGGCAATAGAGGCCCATGAGTGACAACTCAGTTTTTCAAACATGGCTCAAACTCAGGTCTCTACCAGGTTTATGATCAAAAAGGGTCCCACTCCTTCTCAAATTGCGATTTTGTATCAAAAGTCAAGAAGAGACAGCTGTTATTATATTGTGATCCTAGTGCACAATGACTGGCTAGTTCGATGACATGATAATTGTATTTAAGGGTGCGAATAGCTACCAGAGCGATTCTAATTCCCTTGATTTTTAAAATTTTCCCGGGGAAGCACGCCCCCGGAACCCCTTACACGGGTGCATCTCAAGTGCGCGTGTACGCCTTCAGTGTACCTCTCACAACTCGCCTTGCCAGAGGCCCATGCTTCGCTTTCACCCGGTGCCCATAAATCCTCTCCGCGGCCCTGCATACATGTGTCAAGATTCTCCTGAGATACAGGATCTGCAGTACGGCGGCATGGAATAAGGTCCATAGGACTGAGGTATATAATACTGCATGCACACTGACACTGTTAAACCAGCTTTATCTAAACCAAGTTAAATTTCAACCAATCAAATGACTGGATTTGTTTGATTGACATATCAGAAGGCCGTATTCAAAAACCTGGTTTAATTTAAGCTGGTTTGACTTGCAGTGTGAATGGGGCATAAATGAAGAATGACGTAAATCAATCACACGTTGATAGTGATTCTGAAAGAGAAACAAACTTTGTTTGAAATTATGGCGACATAAGAGCTTCACTTCGTATCCAGGGAGTACCAAGAAGCTTTTCAACATTTGATGAAATATCAAACAAGACGAGCAAGATGGTCTATAAATCTCTGAATGCCCTTGCCTCAGATTACTTGCGAAACATATTTCAAAAGGTATCTGAAACTAATAACCGTCAGCTAAGGAACTCTAAAACTGACGTTAGATTGCCGTTATTGAGAACATCAGCTGGTCAGAAATCGTTTGCTAACAGAGGGGCTAAGGTCTTGAGTGACCTGGATAGTGTTGTCAAAGCATCCTCATCATTCTGCTCTTTCGAAGAAATAATAAAGCCAACATATGACTCATCTCATTTTCTTTTTTTTTTTATCTTAGATTATTGTAAATAGGGTTATATTGAATATCTTAGTTATTATTAGGTTTTGTTTTAGCATGGCTCCCTGCAAAACATCGTAATAACTGGGTGGATTGCCATGGATAAAAAAGTTAAAATAGGTTAAAAATGAAAATGTTAACATCTTTGATTTCCGCTTTCAGCTTTCGCACAAAGTTGAACTTCAAAAGCTTGTAACTCCGTGAATATTCTGCGAATTGTGTTTGCAGCGTGAAAGTTCTGGTATCTACAATTAAGTACGGATCTCAGGAATCGGTTATCTCATCATGGAGATCATTCTTTCTATCATTATCTGTCAATATTTAATCAAACGTCAGACAATTTTTGGGGGCAACCCTGTAAGGGTTTTGACCATGAAAATCACAGTTTTGATATAAAGAAAGAGATCAACGTGAACATTTGCTGAAAAACTGAACTTTTATAAGCCGAACAAGATTCTAGGCCCACAAAAGCAAATTCTGTGATATATTTTTATGTAAGGAACGCGATAGAGACAATATAGAGTTATAATACCACTCACCTTCAACCTGAATCCAAGAATATCTGACATGACACCCGAAAATAATGACAAAACAACCACTCTAATAATATTTGATAATAATGGGCTCATTATGAATCCAGATATTTTGAATGGGCTCTCTAATTCCTGTTGGAAGAAAAAGACACAAATAAAAAACCAGTATGTGGGCCAACTCATCTACGATGACTTTCAAATAATGAATTCGTAGGGAAACGTATATTCGTTGTTTCATAAAAGCTTCATCAATTAACATAAATTGAAGTGAATTATCAACGAAAGTAGGGTAGTCCAGGTAACAGCATGACAACAAACCCAAGTAAAAATACACTGCATTTCCCTCTAGGTTCAAAACTGAATTTCAGAAGTTTCAGATCCTGTACTCATTGCTTTCATAGAGGTTTGATCCCTAACTCTTGCAGGGAATGAAATGTGCTTGCGCCTAGGAGATTATAAATGATTCTGATGAAGAACATTAGGCCGCTCCTCAAGTATGTCGAAGTTACGGATGTTGCGGAAAATACATTTTACATACATTTCCAATGGCTAGGAAAAAAGCAAAAACGGTACAAAAGTAGTTTAACTCCCGCAGTGCAAGAAATTTGATTGAGTCCAATATCTGAAGTTTACTCTTCATAAGGAATTTTAAAACATGTCCTGTTCTAAACTTATGACGATAAGTCCCTCGTATATCTGCGATAAACCTTGCTCAACAGGGACTCATAATGAAACAATGAAAGCCTGACCCTATTTTCTGCAATCATCAATGGAATTATGATGGAATCAAGGCTTCGAATCTCTGTCCCGTGGGAGTTATTTCAATTCTTCAATCGAACAGATCGAGTCGAACATTCTATCACATTTACACCGGAACAATAGTAATTCACAAATATCATAACGTGATTGGTACTCAAGGAATAGCGGAGTTTGGGTCTAAATAGGACCAGGTATTTCGGAGCAATATTATGAGTCTCGGTTGACCGAAGTGCCATCATCAAGCCAAAGAGCACAGGGAAACAAGATGCTCATCGTCATAGGTCTAGTCAATTTCTACTGGGTTCAGCTGGTATATAAGAGAAAAGTGTTCGCTAGTCAAATTGGAAATGAAGAACAAATCAAAGAAATATCCAAAGCGTACCTTTAGTAACTTTGATGCTAGCTTTAAGACGTTATTTGCGATTGATAATTCCTCTTTTTTGTGTGGGGCATATTCCATCTGAAGGTATAAGTTAATCTAGAAAAGAAATCAAATAATTAGAGAAAAGACCTTTTAGCTATCCTGAATAAGAATCTCAATCGAACGACGATTGTTTACATTTGGGGAATTTTCCAATGTGTACAATAGCGATAGAAACCCTAAGGCCACTCCATCGAACTTCGCGTATTAAAGTGCACAAAACCATCGCTCGATCCACACTATTTTTTAGAATGGCTAAAAGGTCTAAAATGTGCAAGTTAAACTGTGGGCATTCATGCAGTACTAATATACTACTACTTCTTAGAATCTGAATATGGAACACAGACCTTGAGGCTAGAAAATACTTCTTAAATTTGGGCCTTGCACAGAATTTCCGACTAAGAGCTTCGTAAGTTTCATTAATAAATCTTTATCAATTATATTTCAACTCTGCGATGTACTCTTGGTGCTGCATATCCTCAAAAGTGGGAAATTTTTTTCTGGCTCACTCGGTAGAGAGGCTGTTCATTAGTTATATCATATAGTGACCGTCCAACGACACAATATTTTCTATTGGCTAATTTAAAATAAATTCGTTGTTCATATTCATGTTTCTTCTCTTTTGGATACTAGCTGAGATATTACCAGACTTATGACGACGAGTCTCTCGTTGCCCTGTGCTCTTTGACTTGATGATGGCGCTACAGGCAATAGAGACTCATAGTATTACTTTGAAAAACTTGGCCCTATTTAGGCCCAAACTTCGCAGTTACTAACGTACCAATCAGATTGCGAGATATGTGAATTACTATTGTTAAGGTGTAAATGTGCTAGAATTTTCGATTCGATTGAAGAATTGAAAACACTCTCACGGGATTGAGATTCGAAGCCGTGATTCTTTCATAATTCCATTGATGATTGAAGGAAATAGGGCCAAGTTTTTCATTGTTTCATTATGAGTCCCTCTTGAGCAAGGTTGACTGCAGGGATACAAGGGACTCATCGTCATCAGTCTAAGATATTACCTGTTCTGTAAGTAATGCTGTATTGTTTCTATATTTCATATTAATCTCTGCACCAAGAGTTAGGAAGCGCATTAAATATATACCAATAACCAGCGACCTACAAAGGAATATATAATCATAATTAAGCCTGCAAAAAATTGCCAATATTATAATTTCAAAATTCTTTTAGTAACACACCTTTTCAATTAATGGCCTCGTGGGAATTTTTAAAGTTCCTTGAGTTTCCTTGATACGAAATTTCTCATCACGGATTTGAATTCAGCACCCCAACTTTAGTCCAACAACGAATTTTCATATTCTTAGAGTTTGCGATTTCGATTTTATGGCTATAATAAATTTGAGAATTTATAAGGGATTCATTTGACCATGAAAATCCTTCGGGGAGTAACTTTACACCCTCAGTCATTATTCACGTTCAAATCCGTTATAAAATTTCAAATTTGTTATCCTCGTAAAATCAAAGTAAATCAACGGGGTTAAAAGCAAACTTAGCTAGGAGACTGGGTAATCTAAATATAACCTATTGTATTTGATGTTTTCGATCTATGAAACAAAAGGAAGAGAAGTGGTGCCTGCGGTTCTTTTGTGCTATGTTTAGATTATGTCATTATATCTCTGTTCATTTACTTTAAAATCGCTAACACTAAGATCATGAAAATTTGCAGTTACGCTAGAGTTAGGGTGCTGAATGTGAATCTGTGCAGAAACTCATGTGACGCAAGCTGAAGAAATTTTTTGAAAAATTTCAAAACGAGGCTGTTTGGTCGAAAAGGTGTATTTGATCACGGATGTCCTAATCTTCGGTTGCAAAGAGCCACAATTTTGCATTCTTTACTTTCGTTCCGTTATCTTTACATGGTAGCCCTATTAGTCGAGAAGGTTACGTTACAGGAGGGGGGGGGGTGGGGTCTCAAACATTAAACGAAAGGTTGATTGATCAAATATTACGCCTATTTTGAAATATCAAATGAAAAGTGAATAGAATTAGGCTGAGGCAAGCAAATTGGTCTTCAGTCTACTCTTAAAAGTGCTCAGTCCCTGTTACACTTAAAAAGAAATTCCAAAGTACAACATAATGCTTCCTCTTGATTACTGCACCAATACGAAACATTCCGCCGGCCATGCGGTGCATCCGGCAAGCGCCTACTGGCATGCCGGGAAATGTCACCAGTAATAAAATGAACATAGATCATGGGAGGATCTTTAAAATACGTTGCATACGTTGTTTAATTATGGAAAATTCTTCCAAATACAAGCGAGGACAACTTTTACTCGAGCCTTTCCTACATCAATCAAATGAATTTGATTTGTTGATCGACCAGTTAGAAGGCAAAATTTGATAACTTGCATAGATTGGATGACCCGGTTCGGTGTGAACGGGGTCATCAATTTTATGTAATGAAACAAATCTACGTAATGAATATGACGTCACATTGACTGGGGATACATATATAAACCAAAGGTTTGGTGAATACTGCACTCAGATTCGTACAGCTTTGCACGAAGGAATCATTGTGAAAGATTAAAGAGGAAAGGGCCCAGCAAAGATACTTGCAGAATGCCGGAGATAAATGATCCTAGACGACCTGATCACATTGCATTCTTGAGGCATCGTGTCAAAATGACAAGGATGAAAACAAATATAATCGAAAAAAGTTTATTCAAATACATCAACGAAACAACAAACTCTAATGGTATGATGGATAAGTTTATCGAAGTGATCTCGTGTTACGGCACAGAAGAATCTGGTGAAACTGGGGCTCTGTTACGAGCATTTGCAAGAATTTTACAGCAAGCTAGTTCGCATCAGAAAGTGCGAGCCCAGATGATGGCTGAGGTTGGGACGAACTTGCATTACTTACGACAGGTTTATCGAAAAGCGAAGGAAACAATGGAAGATTATCGGCAAATAACGAGGCGATATGCTTTAGACAAGAAGCGATACGCCGCAATGATACGTATATTTTCAAGCGGAAGATCCGTAAGAATGGCGAAAGATACAGTAACTAAAACAGAATCAGAGTTATTCGTTAAAAAAGGGATACTTAAGAAGGAGTTAGATGAGTTTGACAGTGAGTTGAGAAAAGCGCTGTTGAATTTTTTTCTTAAGTTTATCAAATGTGAAATGTATTTGGCTGCTAGAATTTTGGAGACATATTCCGAAAGCCATTCAAAATTGGATCGCTGGAATGAAGATGCGAAAAATATCAAAGAATGGGTTGTTAAACACCAGAAATGCTTTGAAGACAAGTGATAATGAAATGACAAATTTTTAAATGGTATTTTCAGTTGTTAAGGATGATTGAGCTAAGTGAATTGTTTTGAGACTGTACAAATAAGATATTAATCATCACGTAACTTCACAAAAGTGGTTTTCTTGAATATAGGGCTCCAGTCTTTGAAAAGGTGGGTGTAAAATTCCGTTGCAGTTCTCTTTGAATTGAATGAAATGGAAGGAAAGGTACTTTGCTCTACATCTGCCGTGGAGATTCTTCGATATCTTGGAATATTTTCAAAATGGCGGCAACTGTTGAAGTTGAAACTGAGAAATTTTTTTTCGCGCCATAAAATTTCTAAATCCGAAACCAGAAGAGCGACGGATGAGTTCTGCTTGCCACCACATCGCAGAGCTTCATAAACCATAGTTTTCTCGAAGATTGTATCATTCTAGTTCTACGCATATAAGAGTATTATGTGGTTGTAACTTTTTCAAAATTTCCACGAATTTTTGCAAAAATAATAAAAAAAGCTGCCATTGTGAAAATATATAATCAAGATAAAAGAAGAATTGTAACTGTAGGTTTACAGCAAATTATCCAAAGTTCAATTCATGCTATTCAGTTCAAAGTAAAAATTAACACAATTGTACACCTATACTTTTAAGAATCTGAAACATTGGAGCACAATGCCGTTTTCTTGCTGTGAACTGTGCAATAACGTGAATATCAATACCTGACAGATACAGCTTTCTTCGTGGTGATTGAAGCACATGTAATCAGGCAATGTTTCTTGGAATGACAATACTACATGCAACTGCTCTGACTATTTTGTCTACGGAGGGGGGCTCTCGGCTAAATTTCGGGTGTGGATGTGCCACCCAAAGTTTCAAAATGGTACAGTTGGCTAGACAGAATTTTGTGAAAATGATACCCTAGGCTAGAATAACTTCCCCATCAAAAGTTCCAAGAGTTGGCATTTTCTAGACCAAAAATTGCCAAGTCTTCGCCTTCCCTAGGTCAAAATCACCAAAATTTTGGGTTTCTATGAAGGAATTACCAAAATTTGACTTTTCTTCGACCAAAGTTGCCCAAAGCTTATCCTAGCCAAGACTAAGATTGCCAAAAAGAAGTCCCTTGGCCAGACTAGAAGAATAAAAGTATACCCTTGGGGCGGCACATCGCCAGGCATCTTTACCATGGAGTTTTGACGAGATCTTCCATAAGAACATGTGACTATGATAAGAAGTACCATACTTACCAAGCCGTAACTTCCCAGTTGAAGAAATAAGAGAGAAAAGAATCTTTATCGGTCATTCCGTTGTATTTGATGAACTGTGGGAAGGACGCGGAACACGATTTTAACTCTTTAAACTTTAAAGTAAACAACATCGAGGAAGTGAGGTAGCTTCCAGCAAGGAATAACGTTCCTGTGAATTTTCAAAACTGCCTAATATGTTCTAAAAACGGGAGCTTTGCGAATTTGTATTACAAAAGCCATTTAGTAGACTTCATGCAATTTATAACAAAGTTAAAAATTATTTCTTCTTCAATTATTTCTTTCTTATCCGCACGTCATATTCTGCGTCTGAATATTCAACCTCACATTTCATGTGTCAGTCGAGAGGGAATATTTTGTTATATTTTCCGGGACTCGCCTTGATTTTCGGGTAATGTACCAAATATCTCTCGATAAAAAACATGTAGGTCAAATGCTAGGCTGAAAATGCAATGCATAAAATAAGTAGTACCAACCTGAATGCATGTTACAACGACTAATACAAGGCCAAGGAGAAATGATGACGACATGATTGTATCAACTGATCTCTGAGGTCCACGTTTCTACAACAGAACAGTATAATTGTAACAACAAGACATTATTAGTGAACAGAGTCCCATAGAGCCTAGAAAATGTCTCTAAAGCAAATTTAACAAGGAGCAATCTGGGATATTTTGACCAAATCAATTGTCTCCTGATACCATTCAAATAAAATGCAGTATCATAACCACGTGCTTCTCCTTCCCCTTTTTTACTCAAGAATGAAGTACCCCTTCAAATGAAGTTTTAATCAAGAATTTTTTTTTTGAATTGGGGCAAACCAACCATTGAATTTGGTACATGAAGGATCTCCATGTGCAAAAACTAAAATTAGAACATACGAAAAAAAGTTTTTTGTACACTGGTCCAAAAGCCTGGAATAGTATCCCACAGCTCATCAGAGACACCGAATCCGTTGTTCGATTCAAAAAAGATCTGAAATCTCATCTTTTGAGCTGATATAAAATAGGTTTGCACGAATCCATGGAAGATCAGTACACGGGGGGAGGGAAAGGGCGTAACATAGCTTGAGCTTATATTGTAAACTTTTAATTGTAATTTATTCTATTTTCTTTTGGTATCGTATTCAACTGAATGGATTTTGTGCTTAAATAAGAAATAAGATTAAATGAAAACTATTAGCTATTGACACAAAAAAGAAAGAACTCAGCCAATCCTTCCCTTTTCCACTCAAATTTGAAATCTCAGTGATATTTCTTTCTTGCAGCAATGACTGTGCGATCTTCTTGGCTGGAAGAAATCGCCTACAATACTGTGGCTATGCTTCTAGGGATAAAAATTTCATACTCACAAGAGAACAACACGTGCTCCGACATGGTTAAGTCATTGCTGTAACCAGAAATATTACGACAATTTGGCTGTAATAGTCGGCCTGTCTCGAAGGCTCCCGAGCAAATCACTCATATTCTAAGAAAAGAGTATCTAGTTTTCTATCGGGCAAATCCTATAATGGATTTGAACATGTCAACGATTGAATGATAAACTTGCCAATAACATAGTCTTGACATCTAGGGAGCAAAGTCTGCCGAAAAGACATTGTCTTTTCTACTCATCTGCTACATAAAAAATCTGAATGAAATTGCACAAAATGCGCCACGAAGTCAAAATTGAGACACCAGCTGGAAAAAGCCCTTCAGAGAGATGCCTGCGCCTGTACTTTAAAGGACAAGTCCGGGATTCATGAAATTATTGTTAAAAGTAGCTTTACCAATTGCTGAACACCAGTCGTGAGTTCTTTCCAAGTTTTCATGCGCTGAACTTTCATAAACTGGACGATCAATCTTCATAAGTTAGGCCAAATATCGTCGCCATTTTGTATTTTGTACGAGTGTGCGAAGGCACGATAAGGGGGCTAGCAATGTGGGTGGTGTAATATCAACACATTTGGCAGTCTCATTTAGGTCAACGTGAACTGACGTCATACAAAATGACGTCATTTCGCACTTCTTAGCAGATTGAAATATATAGTTTCGCCAAGTAAAAGAGAAAAAAATTGAAAAAAGTACTACACACCATTCACATCAGTGTAATCTCTTGAACAACCAACAATTATACCAACCCCGGACTTGTCCTTTAATAGTTTTAAGAAGCTGCCTTTTCACAGCACACGCTGGAACGACGTGACGGGTTAAGTTTCTCAATAAATTTGAATTCCAGTTAACTTCCCTATCCATTTCACCATAAAGGGAGAGACATAACATAGTGTCAGTGCACTTTAACATTAATTCTTATACGAACATACCTTTAGAAAAGATCTAAGTGATAACCAAGTCTTGATATGACGAACTTTGTGAAGTCGAAAATGCGGCAAGCAGTTCCGTCTTGCTTTTCTTGCTGATGTTAATGCACCAAAATATTTTGCGTATAAATATCTCTGAAAAAATGAAGCAAATCATTATCTATTAGCTTGTCGACCATCTTTAAGATGAAATTTCTTGGCACGTAAAAAGAAAGGAAAAAGTGCATTAACCTGAAACAAGTCTTATATCAGAAAAATCAACAGTAATTTCGAGGGATCAACGAAAAGTGTCACAACTCAGTCCAATTTTCTATTTTACATGCTGTATATTCTGCTGTACACGATAAACTTCTAAAATTCTGTGGGGAATTTCTTTCTTGCAAGTTTATCCTTGAAAATAACAGAAAATCCTTGTTTCAAGTAAATTATGTGCATGGGAGCTCCTGTAAAAATAACAACACAATTGAGAAACTATAACAGCTGGTGCTGAAGACGTGAAAGAAGTTTTTCAGCTTCTCCTGGTTCTACACGTGAACATTTTTCAGCCTTCAGAAAATGTGAACAAAGATAGAATTCCAAGGATTCCACTATGTGACTATATGCCTACTGTGTAAACGATATTAAAAAGGTCGCAGTTTGTTCCACAGATTCGTATATTCTCTGTCAATCTGAGATAAGGTACCATAGCAACAAAGTTAACAAGAGCCAACGATGCTTCTTATAAGCCATAGATTTGGCAACATTTTGAGCATCTTCAGCTGGCAGGTTCAGTTAAACGCATATGAAGAGCTATGTAACACAGATTGATGTCAAAAATATACACAAAACTACGAAGAAATATCTCTACGTATGAAACCTTACCATTCGATAGGCTCTTTCAGCAACACATAACAAGAAAAAGAACGAAAAACTAAGTGAAAAGCGTGTTATCATGCTTATGATGACCACCAGTTGCGGCCTGAAACAGAAAAGTAAAATTTTATAGAAACATAGTAAACAAATATTACCAGATCTCAAATATCTAACTATCCAACAAGAAATCAGCTAGATCTTGACACTCCAAGGCAGAACCTAGAATTCTCCAAAAGCAGCTTTTTCTACTCTGGTGCAAAGACATGGAATGAACTCCCATTAGAAATCAGGCTGAGTTCCAAGATTACCATTTTCAATAGGAAACTGAGGGAATTCCTTTAAAACTAGCATCCTTCCCGAAGCACGATCCCTAGGAAGATCAGCAAATTTCTAAGACTGTATGTATATGTAAATAGATATTTGTACAGTTTTCTTTTTGCTCTTTTTTAGCCGATAGGGTTTTGTGTTGAAATATGATAACATGAGATGAAACATGTCATAAATAGCTTGATCAGGCTTTCCTCGAATAAACACAAGGTCATTCAACAGCTAAATCATGTGTAGCTTCCTAAAGCAAACTCTTACAAAAAAACTGTCATCAACGCTCAATCGAAGGGGCATCTACTTTCTGTGATATTGCCGTCAATCCTCGAAAAAATGGCCCCTCGAATAAGCATCCCGCTTGAAGAAGCGCACATCTAATCTGGAAATCATTGAATAAGCACCCCCTCGAATAAGCACCCACCCTCGAATAAGCACTCACCCTCAAATAAGCGCCCACTTACTTCACCATAAGAAACGGGGGCTTATTCACAATTTTAGCCAAAACGAGTTTCTGAGAAAAAGTTTTAGTATTACAAGAACGGGGAATGCAGTTCGCCAGAAAGAGTAAAAATAAACAACAAAGTCTGTTCTAGTTTTCATTCTTGTCAGTCTTTATTTTCACTTTCAAAGTAAGGAAACTTTTTTAACACGCTCACGAATGTACTTGTTACGAAAACATAAACAGCGTGTGTTTCAAAATTCCCCTTTTACTTTTTGTCTTTGCTTGAATTGCTTTGACATCTAGAAAAATCAAATAAGCACCCTGCTCGAGTAAGTGCCCTGCTTGAATAAGGGCCTCCATTGAGACTGAAAAATTAAATAAACGCCCGGGTGCTGATTTTCGAGTATTTTTAGTACTCCGTCAGATTGAGTCACAAATATCAACTGAACAACATGTCTTCAAATCATTCACTTGTCATATGTTATTCTATTTGAGAAGCCTGAAACATTTCAAGCTATGTCTAGCTTAAATTTAGGCCAACTTTGCATGATGGATCCAAGCAGTGGACCACTAGTGTAACGCCCTTTCTATTGGAAAACATATCAAATTCTGCATCTCTTGGTCAAAACTGTGGTGTCATTGCTTCCACAATCCATTGCTCCCACAATCCATCCAGGGTAAAAGTCTTGGTCAGTGAATAGGTCTACTGCTAACCTTAATTTTGTCCCAAATACAGTATTAAGCAGTTGATACGTCGATAGCTGTAGCTGAAGATAAGAATCTGGAATAACAGGAAGCTAGAAAGAAATCAGCACTATTTAAGGTATGTTTGACTAGTAATTCCAAACCTACCAAATTCTGAAAACTGAGGACTTCGCAGAGAGGAGAGTATTTCGCAGCCAAAGACAAAAAATCCTTTAAAACAGCAGGTCTTGCATTCCTCATCGCGAGTGACAGTGAAAACGAGAATCTTTGAAACGTTTGCAAAATGCCTCTGTGCGGTAGAAGGTTCAGAAGACCTACCATATCTACCGTTTTGAGAACTTAGGAGTCAATCAAACACCACTTCAACGTCTGCCGAGTCTACCGTTTTCAGAATTGGTAGAGGGATTCCACGTGGGCAGCAAAGGCTCTCATTGAGGATCTGAGAAAAGATTCTTAAATTAAGGCTAGTCAAATAAAGCATGTTAACTATCATAGAAACACTTGAAATAATCAAACTGCTTACGTTCTAACTACAGAACAAGTTTGAAAACTTTGAGAAATATTGCTAACGTGAAAAATTAGCTTTTCCGCACACACGTGTTTAGAGGTAAAATCAGATTGTTCGAGCAATGAGGTCAAGCTGTCAGAAACTTGCATGGAAAACAGGACATTTCCAAGTAAAAGTTAAACGGTATTCAGGTAATATCTAGCCCTAATTTTGTTATGGAGTTATACGTAGAATATTGTGATGAGAAATTTGCTACTAAAGATACGTACCCCTGCCTGATACAATCTGAAGAAGAGAGGTAATAATGATACAAATGCAGCTGATAAAATGCCAACGGCAAAGTAATCACTCTTTATTTGATGCGAGTCCTGAAACAAAATTACAGATCTCTGTACTCTAATGAGCCGATAGAGTATATAAACATGGGTGAAAGGTAACGAAACATCTGTTACTTAATACAGAGTTTACGCAAATCATACCAGTGTCTTTATTGTGGTTTCTTCTTCTGCCGTGTCTTTGCATCCCTACCTCAGCTCAGCTCGTTGATTTAAGTTTGCAATGGCCTAGTTCGGTTTCTTTGTAAAAGTGAGGCCATCCTCGTTCGCGGTTTGTGATTCAACGGCGGGAAACCACAAGCGAGGACAGCCTCACTTTTATATAAAACTAAATCTAATTAGAGTCTTAATTACCGCAAAATACGAGCGTAAAGCCTGATGCTGAGGAAAACATTTGAATAGAATTCAAAATTTGACTGCACGATCAAATTCATCAATTGTGCATCTCTCTTTATTCTGAACCAGTTTCAAAAAGACAGAATTGCCTATATCTAACAACAGACAGTGTGCGAAAAATGAGTTCATTCTTGCAATCTTCATTGCTTGACTGGCATGCAGTTTGTGTAATCTTCTTGGAAATCATTAAGAAAACGATAATAAACTATACTCAAGGGAAAAATTATCCATGGATAAGATCTGTAAAATGTTCACTAATATTTTGATGTTTTGCAAATGCACTATGATTGAAGAAATATATTTCATTGTGAATATATGCATTAACTTTTTGACAATTTTCAGCCATTAAATTTCTATTGAAATGTGTGCTTGAGGATGGGTCCTCCTCCACAACTGCAACGTTGTGCTTATGCCTGAGGAGCTTCCCTAGACAGCACGTTTTTAGTTAGGCCAAAACCCAGTAGCTCTGGTATGGAGATGGAGGCAAATCTGGACTTACAAGATTGATACTGCAACTCTCAATGCACCAATATCTACAAATGAGGTTTCAAGTTAACTATTGATGCTTATTTCAATTATCATAGTGGATTGTTTCGACCTAGCTTCTTGTTGCTAGCCTCGATCAAATCTGTTGCACCTTTTTTTGGGACATCCGGTAGAAACTAAGGCCTGGCTTTCATTAAATCGTAAATAATCGCCTATCACTGTCTTACAGCATCGGCAAAGATTGGCAATGCTCTAAGACAATGATCGGCGATGAATTACGATTTAATGAAAGCTAGGCTAAAATATAAAGCTGTTAAAGTACAGACTCAAAATATTTGAAAAGGTTGAGTAAATGGCTAATATATCTAAGGTTCAATCGAAAGATAGTAATGAAAGTTGCCAGGTTGAAATTTTACCACGAGCTGCTATATATCTTGATAATTTTCAAATCGGCAGAGTTTACACTCTATTCTGAAGGAAAGTGAAAATTTTTCGCAAAATGACAATCATTGTAGCTTCCACATTCGTGATAAAAAAGCAGAATTTCAGAAAACCATAAGAAGGTCTGCGCAATTAAAACTTCCAAAAATTTATATGATTCTAGATCAGAAATAATTCGAAATGATTATGTACTTACTACTTTCTGCACGATAGCTGAGCTAATTTCCAGTAGTGTCATTTTAACCTTTTTGAAACAGTTGCCGTCCCATACTGACACCATAACTAAAGAAAAATGCGAACATTAGATGGCCTTATGTTAACTCATTAACTGTGTCTGATAGCCAATTAAATTTAGTCACAATTTTTTCCTGTATGAATTCATAGAAAGTGCAAAATGATTGCAAATGCATTTCATAGAAATGATCTTGTCTTAGCTTCGTGGAAAGGCTTGGGGTTTGGGACCTCTAGTTCTCCTTACCACACAACTACAATGCATTCCCAAAATCCTTAATAAACATTGGTCATTTTCTTGATAAAAGCACACTTTCTCGTATATTTCTCGTATCTCGTATCCGTTGGACAAACTTTTTCGCATCTTTCTCGTATCAGTTAGAGCACTCTCTCCACCCAAACAATGCTATTTGCACGGTTGTTTCTCTAGCACTCCAGAAGAGTTGCAAATTGTACTGTAATTCTCACTTCATTGCCACCGAGCAACATAGTCTCAAAGGGGAGAGAGGGGAAAAGAAAACAACTGGAAGCTTGCGACGGTGTTCCTAAACCTTTAGCAGACATTGTAATTTAGATGAAGATGGGCTTACATGGGAACAGAGATTGATAGAAACCGTCTAACACTACTGGAATTTGATATACCAACAACAATAAAAAACAGGAGATCAGGAGAGTATGGTTCTGATCATGGGCATTCCTATCTGCAGCAAAGGGTGACGTAGCTTCGCTTGATGAAGAGTATATCCTCGAAAAGCAGTGTCGTCTATACCTGCGCTAGTCTGAAGTTTTGGGAATCATTCTGTCACTTTATGCTAGCTAAATGTTAACTAAAGCAAAATAAAAGACACCCCTTTTAGGATGCTTACTATTTGCCATCATCCTTTCCCTGGATACAATAGAGCATATATAAGCAAGCAGCAACAGGGGCTCAATAAGATAACATATAAACAGCAAAAAGCACAAAAAAATGTGGATTAAGAACTTCTAGGCTGATTCTGGCTAATTAAGCACTTGCCATATAACAACACACCACTTCGATTAATAGCCTCGTTTTGGAAATTATTCAAAATTTTTTCATATGAAGTCTTAGAGACCAAATTCGGATTTAGCAACCAAACTTTAGTCTAACCACAAGTTTTCATATTGCTAGCAGCCGTTGTGTTAACTTTATGGCGACGTAAAGTTTGGAAATCTGTAAGGGATTTGACCGTGAAAATGACTCGGGGTGTAAAGTTTCACCCAGAACGATTTTTGACGGTCAAATCCCTTATAAATCTTTGAACTTTACATTGTCATAAAATCAACACCACAAATGCTAGCAGGTTAAAAACACGTAACTAGACTAACGCTTGCGTGCTAAATCCGAATCTGGGCTCGAAATTTTCAAAAGAAGAATAGGAAGGAATTTTTTCGACAAATTTCCAGAACGAGGCTGATTAATCGAAGTGGTGTATCACTATATGAGAGTAAGAGCAATTTCAAACTGCTATGGAAATCACAGATTGTTTTATCCAGGTTTTTACTGTACTCCATACCTGTTTCCTCCACAGGTGATCTCCTTGTATCAAAATGTGACTTTTGTTCTTCCGGTAACGTTTCAGTCTGTGGAGTTTGAAAAGGATTTTCTTCACTAGTGTCATTGGCATTCTCTGCATCGGAGATTGAAGATGTTGATGAATCGCTACTGCTGTCAGATCCAGATGACGTATCCCCTGTGCTTGAATCTCTTCCTGATGACTGTTTTTCATGCCTTTCTTCAGCTTCTTCAGCAGGAATTGGCGGTGGGGATGCTGTCAAGGAGAAGGAAAAATCAAAGTGCACTTAATTAACCAAAAGAGAGATTACAGTGAAATCCCGCAAACTGTCTGAGAGAGGTAAAGTACCCAGAGTTATGAGACAAAAATCAACACCAAGTTGAAGAATTGAAACAGAAGATTCAAGGTGCTACAAAAAGGCTGTATAATATTTGAAGCATGATTTTCAAACAATGAATAAAAATATATCTTTTTACTGACCGAGAAGGCTGAGAGAACTACCCAACATTTAGTCCTGAGCATTTGCTTTGAACTTGGAAACACAACCTATTCCAGCAATCATTGGAAAACGTATTGTCATGTTGTCATGTTGTAAAGATGAAAACTTGAAAAGCCATTTACCTCTTGAGGCTTCTGTTGAATCTTTATCATTTGATTTGCTCCGCCTGAGTACACCACCATTCTTTGAAGCATGATTATGATGTCCAATATTTTGTATTCCTTGTTCTTCTTTACTGCCTTTCCTCTTTTTCCTGCAACAAACATTACTTTATCAAGATAGTGCACAGCCAAGCAAGCTGTTAACTGTCAATGATGATGCATTTCGGATTGGCATGGCAACACTCCCCAGTAACGACCCCGTCGGATAATGAAAGAACAGCGGAGAAACTATGAACTATACATTTTCAGCGGGGATTGAAACCATCGTGACAGGGAAATAAAACCTTTTGGCCATTATCTGTGATGGAACTTATATAATTTTTGACGGCAAGAATAAGAATTTCAACGGGGAAACAACAGAAACAAGGCGGGGAGAGTGATTTAAACTCAAACTTGGCGGGAAAACACATTTTCCTGGCGGGTCATCCTCTTACTTAGAAACCGAGCAGAGGGCATTACAATTTTTACATATCTATTGCTCGGATGTACGCAGTCATTCCTCGGCTCCTGAGTCAAATAAACAAAATCCGCGAGACAGAACTTTAGATTTACCCTCCCTCTCTCGTTATAAGCAAATACCTTCTCTTAAAAACCTCCCTTCGCCCGCACCAAACGAGAGTTTGCAGTACTGATTTCAGGGCAACTTTGCGGCTTCGTTTGTTTTGAATTTCTGCTTGAGAGAATCTCTTTTGTCTGCATTCACTAACCGCTTTGAATTGAGGTGTAAACCAAAGCGACTCACGCTATTGTATTACAAAATCTGCCCTTGTTGGAGTGAAAAGGAGCGCGGTTGCCTCCCAAAGTTGGCTAGAGCATATCAGCGAGTGGGACTAACTCACAAAGTCGAATGACAGTAATATAAAAGATAGCTTTTTAATTCTTCTACCCCGTATTCTAAGGAATATGCATAGATTTTTACGAGTTAAATACGGAAAATTCGACATTGTTAATATTCCAAACAGTATCAAAATTAACATGCAAACTTATTCAGCGAAACATAGGGCTCAAATCTTTCAAATCTTCAAAAAGGTGGGTGTAAAACTGCATCACACTTTCCTATGACTTGAGTGTCTTGAAAGGAACTTTGGATAATTTTCTGTAAATCTGCCGTGACAATTTTTTGATATCTTGACAATTTTTAAAATGTCGGCATATTGATTATTTTCGTAGAAATCCATCGAAAAAAATTGAAGTAATTAAACCATTCGAATCATAGATTAATCAAGGGGGAATGACACAACCTTAAGGAAAAGAAACTATTGATTATGAAGGACTACAATACACTAAAGACCCGCCTTCAAGAAACTCATTTAACAAAACAGCTTGATTGGTTTCTTGTGTAAAGGTATACTTCTTCAAAAAAGGGTGTGCATACCATGGTATAAGAAACACTATTATATTCCAAACAGCCGTCTAACATTGTTAAAAAAAACATTTCTGGAATATGCACAGCTGTACAAGAAACTGATAGTTTGGGCCAGTACTGAATGTTTCATGAAATTTTAAGAATTTAAGCTTCAAACTTTCATTTTTGCTTCTAGAGAACTGAGACCTATTCGAGACATATTCAGATATATGCCAATGAATACTACTATGTGCCATTGTAATAGAAACTAAACATGAATCAGCCTGCATTGTTTCTTGTAGAGAGGTATTCTATTCAACGAAATCAGGCCTGAGTTTCTCATAATGCAGTTTCTTAAAGATGGGACTTTACCGTATTGTACAAATCTACAAGAATTTTCAACGTAGACGCAGAAATTCTGAAAAAGTAATTGATTTATTCACCTACCTTCCGTTCGATGTTTTTCTAACTTTTCTTTTCTTTTTTACCAAACGATTCGACGGCTTTGTAAAATTTGTCGAGACTACATGTATGTACAGTTCCCCGAGCAGCATCATTATCTGCAAGCAAAACGAAATTCAAGGTTAAAATCAACATAAAAGGCCGATACTTTATCATCCTGGTGGCTTGACAATCATGGTGTGGAGAAAGTTTCTCACCAGCCCGGCCCACCCGTCCCCTGTAATTCTTGTGGCAACCCATCCGATGTTGTCATTTTGTGCAGAGCAACTTAGGTCGAGCCCGCAGGGATCGACAATGCTTATTTGCTCTTGAACACGTGCGCGCCAAGTTCTTGAAAGTCGCAATGCATCACACCATGTCGCAATGCATCATACCATGCCGTAATCTATCATACCATACGAAATGATAAAGACCACATGAAATTCTAAACGTCAGACGGAATGAAATAGATCATATGCAATTCAAAACGTCATAAAGAATTTTAATTATCATACGAAATTTGAAAACGCCATACGAAATGAGAAGGTCATATAAAAGTCAACGACCATTTATAATTAATTGGTTTGACCTTAAAATGGACAAACACCATACAGAATGTAGAGCATGGCCATACAAAATCGACAAAGACCATATAAAAGATCAATTGTAATAAAGTTGCAAACAACGCCCCATATGACCCCGTCCAACTTTTAACTATTTCAATTCCCTCTACGTAGGCTGAAGCAGAAAAAGAGCACGCAACTTACCACTAAAGGACTAATAGCCTCTGTTAATGGAATAGCCTAAAAAGAGAACGAAGACTCATTAGGTCTTGATTAGCATCCGATGATCACTAGGGATTGCAGTCACTGATTGGACGTCCAAAATTGCAAAAATTTCCAAAAAATACAGAAACCGCAAAAGCAGCTCGTCCAGCTGAATTATTGAAAGTGATCCCAGTTCAAAGGCTACTGCTCCCTAGACTTATGACCTGGAGTCCCTTGCTTCAATATGCTTTCTGCCTTGATGATGGCGCTTCGGTCAACAACGACTCTCATTACTCTGAAAAACCTGACCCTATTTAGGCCCAAAGTCTGAGCTTCCTTGATTAAGAATCTGATAGCGAGATTTATGAATTACTATGGTTAAGGCAAATATGATAAACTTTCACTTCGATTGCGAGCTAATAACATTCAGTTGAGATTCGTGATTTGAGGCTGTGATGCAAGATTAGCGACCGTGACTCGAGATTCGAGGCCATCAATGCACATAAATCAATCGGTGAATGCAGAAAATAGGGGCAGCTTTTTTCCTGTGTTCACTATAAATCTCTGTTGGGCAAGGTTTACCAAAGTGATGCAAGGAACCCATTGCCTTATGCCCCATTCACATTGCAAGTTACAACAGCTTAAAGTAAACCATGTTTCTGAATACGGCCTTCTGATTGGTCAATCCAACAAATCCAGTCATTTGATTGGGTGAAATTTAAACTGGTTTAGATAAAGCTGGTTTAACTGTGTCAGTGTGAATGCAGTAATAGTCTGACCGCTTCCTGGCTATCAATGTGATTGTCTCACCCACTATAATAATCTCCTATCACTGGAAATATCCCTGACACATCAAACATTAGGGATTGTCTCAAATCATCGTATAGGTTTTATACGAATTGATCCGATTTCAATCGTATGCGTGAAAGGTGTCATACGATTTAATTCGTATAGCCGCACAAGAGTTATGAATTGTATACGAATTGTTTGATTTCTATACGAATTAAGATACGAATTTGATACGAATTTGATACGATTTTGATACGAATTGTGTATACGAATTGCTTATATGATTTTGATAAGAATTGATTGTGTTTACGAATTGCTTATACGAATTTGATACGAATTGCATACGAATCACATACGAGTTGCATACGAATTTATACGAATTCTAAAAGGTGATGATACGAATTGATTCGTATGTGGCTTATAGAAAACCGTATCAATATCGTATAATGCTACGAATTCCCTATACGAATTTGATACGAATACTTGGAGACGATCCCTTAAACTTCTTTCTGAAATTGTTTGTTACAAAAGTATCATATCATTTAGCAAAAAACATTCCAGCCTTTTTAGCTACCAACGAAAATTTGCTTCTTTCCAATGTCATCAGAAGTTTTTATGATGCGAAGTTTAAAACGTATGAAGCTTTTTTTGAAAGAGTACATGAAAAAAAAACAAGAAATTTCTACCTTCATGTCACCTGTTTGATCTGTTAGATAGAAGCCTAAACTGATCATCAGCGAAAAGTAAAGGATGAAAAAGAACAGCCATAGGATGAAAGATGTCTGTTGCTTCCACCTGCAAAAGGAATTGAAATATAAATAGCATTGAAAATTCTGTGACAAAATATCTGAACATTCTCATTCGAAGGTTGTTGAAACATGACTGAAACTATGTGTATACGTCAGGCCTAATATCTCCAGGCAAATTTTGACAAAACTGACTCTTTGTTGAAGGATGTGCATCAAGCTTATGAGAACTGTTTTCGAGGGTAATTAAACAGAAAATATTAACTCAATGCTATCAGTACAAGACTGAGTTTGTGAGGTTTGTCCAGATGCTGAGGGTTGATATTTCGGTATTGCCCGAAGGAAACAGTTATCATATAGTTTATTACCCTATGGTCAGGGCAGGGTGCAGGCCTTTCGTTTTAAAAAAGTGAAAATGCTATATAGTTCAAAGCCAAAATTATCACTGGCCAAGCATGAAGCCATTGCAGACGAAGCTACTTGTTGCTTTTCAAATTGTAGTGCTTGAAGCACCGATCTGATTTTCGAAGTCGAAGCTGAGTTATTATGAAGTAAGCGTGCATTATGGGATAACAATATTATATCATTATGTCACATTCAAAATATTTTGGACAATCAGCTTGCATAACAGAGTTGCTACCCTGATTATAGGGCAATAAATCTCTTACAAGCTTTACTTGCGTTTGTAAAAATCTTTTTTGCACTCTCTTTCAATTTACTGACACGTTAAACATGTTCCTTGTGCTTGTATGGGGTTGTGATGAGTTCCCCACAACATTGCACAGAGATTATAGTCACAATGACGTAAAAATCGCACATTTACAACTCCTAAAACGCATAAATTTCAATATGGAGTTGGCCTTAAACCTGCATTTTCGAAGTCTATAGTCTGATTTGTAAGCTGTCAAATAATGAAGTCAAATATTGATTATATACTGAAAAAGAAAGCATTTGTCACACACCATCTCCAATAGGCTGGGAACAGCAGGACTCTCAAGAGGCCTTTCCTTGTTACTTGTGTCCAATGATAGCCTGGCTTGGCTTTTGAGAATGTTGAACCTTGGGAAAACAACACAATGAAGTGAATTTTAAAGGCAAAACGAAATTGAATTTTAAACAGTTTATCACTCTTTCTATCTTCAATTATATACCGTGTGGGTAAAACAAACGCCCGGCGTTTGAAAGGCTACTTCTTCCTGAATATATAAGCAATGACATTTTGCAATATTTGATTGAATAGCTAACATGTTCAATTATTTTAAGAAATTTTCCTGGCTAAAATCGGTCACTCCGTTCAGCTTCTGTAGGCAATTTTCCAAAATGAGTCCCTTTGAGAAACCTTAAAAAACGTGCTAAAATTACAAGCAAAGTCCCTAACGTGTTTACCTCACAGCGATGACTTTCAGAACGCCTTTGCACATGCTTTCGTTTTGGTGCGTTGAGAAGTCTTCCCCCTAGTCTGATTCAGAGATTCAATTTGAGTCTGTTTTCAAAATTTGCAAGAAAAGTATTTATACCCTTATAAGAACGGGATGAAAGACCTATTCAAGGAGATTCCATTCTCCCATGAGGACAAAATACATTAGCACATCCAAGAGTCATTATTGCTAGGAAGGAGAACAAAGGGAAATTTTGCTTGCTGTTTTCGCTCATTTTTGCAGGTTTTCGAAAGGGGCTTTCTGCAGAAAATCTCCTATTTCGATGGGAAGGAATGACCGATTAAAGCTGGGTAAATTACTGAACCTAATTTGACATATCGAGGATAAAACAAGACAGTTTTCAACATCATTGCTTTGATATTGAGGGATCAGAATTTTTTCAAACGCCGGGCGTTTTTATTAACTCACCCGGTATTTATATATACACCGTATATCTACAGGTTTTTCATGATCAAGTGGAAATTACTTAGGGAAAACTGGTAGCAGAGATTCAATTTGAGTCTGTTTTCAAAATTTGCAAGAAAACTATTTATACCCGTATAGAACGGGATGAAAGACCTGACACATTTAAATTCTATCTGGAGGTGTGTTGTGCAGCTCACATTTACCAATACAAGAAAAAACGCAAAGTACAGATGTTGTCCCTTCTTGCTCACAACTTACTTATTCAATACGTTGTAAAAAGAATAACTTCACGAAGAGATTGGATTCACCTCTGACTAAATCGACATCAATGAGATCTGTCCGAACTCTGACACTTCTTAGATGTTGAATCTTTTGCAAATCTGGCAACAGCTGAAATAAAAATAACAGGATGCACTTGTGATGGAACAATGGTACCAATAATAAATCTGTATCTATATACATCTGTGTAGCTATATACTCTTGATATTCCTTTCTTGCCTAAAACTCTTGGTTTATCATTTCAAAAACCTTGTATCTTAACATTTCCCTCATCTCAGAGTGCTTGATGATGTCATTCTTCACAGTTTCTGTTGTTAATCATTTGCACAAAATGTTTTAAAGGTGATCTGAAGTGAGGTTTTTTACCACTACTGACAATGAATTATTGAATGGTAAAAACTTCTGTTTAAACTTTGTTCATATCTTGCTTCATTTATGACATATCCACCATTTTGTATGATTGGCTGATGACATCATTTCGTTTGAGAGAAGTGGAGATGGTAGCCAAGGTTGAATGTGCTTCTACAGAGACATCCAATGGAGAAACTTTTTCAATTAGCATCCCTAAGCTTAATAATAATAATAATAATTGGAGTTAGCTGCTTCCAATTTGGAAGCAATTGGCAATCATTGACTGTTATTACAGTTGATCGTTCATCAAGAGTTACTTTTCTTCAAGCAGTCAGACAAGAATTGACCTCTACTTTTTTTGCTTGACAAGATTGTTCTTTCTAGTATGGAAGGTACTTTAAAATCAAGTCATGAGACACTTTTTTCATTCATCGGCTGATTTTTCTTCAATTCATCTGATCACATTATTCAAAATCTCCCATTCTGATTGGCTGGGGAACAGCTCTGTGCCAGGCCTTGAAACGAGCAAACGTTTGGTACTTGGTCGATCAAGCTCCTCAATTCATTTAGGCGCTTGATCAAGCTCCTAGATTATTTTTGTGTTTGTGGGAAACCAGGAAAAGTTGTGGACAAATGAGCTGTTTTGTCTGAAAATTTTCAGTTAAAATCACTTAAATTATTGAAAAAGAATCAAACAAAACAAAGGAAGGCCAGCATTGGCGTTTGAGCTGGGCTGCATGTTGAATAAGATCAAACAGCCTTGGAATGGCTCCTGCAAAGTATACACCAAACTTTTGTAACCTGCTGCGCTTCATTGATAACTTAACTTCTGGCCAACCCCACTGCCCTTTCCCAAGAGTTTAACAGCACTAATTCTGCCATATAGTTGGCACGGTTTACAAGCAAAGCTTGCAGCTATCTTTACTTCATCGTGTGCCCTGTGTAAATCGCAAATCACAGTCGTAAATGATGGTGAACATAGAAGCGAGGCAGCTGGGTGATGGCGTAGACCAGCGTAAACAATATGGTGAACACCACTTTGGAAGCAAGTGAAAATTTTGCGAGTCAATGAAGTGAAGAAAGACAATTTAGTGTAGTTTTACAGAGATAAAAGGAAGATTTCGGCTGAATATTCTATGCCAAATGCATTCACAGATCGTAATTATAGATCATTAAAAGAAACACCTTGGATCTGCAAGGCGCTTGAATAATCGAGCCAGTAGAATTTTCGAGGCGAGTGTGGAGGTGCTTGGGCTTGATCGAGCGCCTCTCATTTCAGGGCCTGCTCTGTGCCCCAGGAAATTTTTGATGTTTTAAGAACAGTTGTGAAAAAATCCCTCAATGAAGCAACAACAAAAGCATAAATTCAATTTAATGAGATGAGGATTAAGTTGAGGGTTCTTATTGAGTGAGGCTACCACAACCCTTGGTTACAAATCACACAACTTGCTGAGTGAGCATCGTGCAATATTTTGTTTTGATGGCACATGTCTACTCCATGCATGCCCCTTGACGGTTTGCATGAAAAGAAGCTAAAAGTCTGCTTGTGGCAAGAAACTTTAACAATATTAGCACCTATTAATACAGTAGCATTAGCAACAAAAATTGTATTCATGAAAGAGCTACAGCGAATTGGTTCTCATTAATATTTAAACATGTTGAATTTTCCATTGAACATTCAATTTTCAAGACTCCTTAGTCTTAAAAGCCTATTCTTATTCTTATATATAATTAGTACGAACATTTATTGGAAATGTAAATTGCAAAAATCACAATAAATCTACAAGAATCTAATTTTCTATTGACAGTGTATATCCCATATTTATATCCAGGATAAACTTGCTATCACAACACACAGATTCTTCAACAGTGCAAGGGTTGCAACTTAAAGAGAATCCTTCCCCAGGGGGGGGGTACATAACATGTTGAGGGTACGGGTATGTGCCACCCCTATGGGTGGGTTTTTGGGCCAAAATTCTCTAAACAAGGATCCTTTTTTGGCAGATTTTCCATAAACATGGGTGGGTTGTCCAGAAATTGCCAAAAAATAGCCAAAAATGGGCTGCTTACCCCAAAATTTGTCATAGAATTAGGTATGAGAGCAAGTTTCGGTAATTAGAAGAGGGTACCTTTCTGAAAATCGGGCGGCAGACCCCCATCCATCCGCAAGTCATGTACCCCCCCCCCCCAGGGAATCCTTCAGAAGTCTAAAGGCCTGTTCAAATGGAGGCGAGCCAGCCTACTTACCAGGTTAAATCTCTTTGCTGAGATCTCACGTCATCCCTAAGGGATCGTCTCCAAATTATCGTATACGTTTTACACGAATTGATACGATTTCAATCGTATGCGTGAAAGGTGTCATGCGACTTAATTTGTATAGATGCGCAAGAGATAAGAATTTTATACGAATTGTTTGATTTCTATACGAATTATGATACAAATCTAATACGATTTTGATACGAATTGTGTATACGAATTGCTTATGTGATTTTGATAAGAATTGATTGTGTTTACAAATTGCTTATACGAATTTGATACGAATTGCATACGAATTTATACGAATTCCAAAAGGTTATGATACCAATTAATTTGTATGCGGATTATAAAATATCGTATCAATATCGTATAATGCTACGAATTCCCTATACGAATTTGATACGAACATTGGAGACGATCCCTAATTCCAATACAAAATTTTATTTCTGTTTATATGAGCAGGCAGGCTAGCCCACTAAGTGAGATCTCACTGGCATACTGGCAAGATCTCAGTAGGCGGGATGAAAATTTTCCCATATGATCACTCCATTCTGGCAGCCAAGATGAAAATGTTGCTATTGCTCATGTGCTGCATGTCTAAACAATACGCACATGTCTCATTTTTGACACGTGTCAAATTTCTGTCTCAGCAAGCGGGCTGGAACTTCTCCATATGAACACCAAGATAAAAACCATCTTGCCTATGTGGCCAGCCCGGTTAGGAGGCTGGATCTCCTCCATGTGAACCGGCCCTATAGCTTCTGTGAAAAACTATGCGCCATTGGTACCAGTCTGGTCAAATTAAAGAATATTTCCAATAGACCCTTAGCTATTCTTAAAAAAAGTCTACATAAAGTGTTATTTTTTGACATTCTTACGTGAGAGGATCACTTGAGTGGTTTCAGGGCTTCTATCACCATTGTGTACATTTGAAAATTTGACAAAATATCAAAACATCGTTCAGTCACGATTCCTTTGTAGAGGGCATCCAAACCTGATACCCAAACATCTGGTGAGTAGATTCCTTCAAAAAAATTCAGGAAATTTCCAGCAGTTTTTTGTTCTGGTTGCGTTTTATGAAGGTAGGTAAAGTTGAAAAGAATTTTCACACATTTCTTCTCTCTTCCTCACTTATTCGTTGTCTGATTGGTCCGTGAAAATGAGGCTTTGAAGGTTTCCGGCCATGGGCCACAAGCAAAAATCAGCCATAACATTTGATTCCTATCTTGGTCATCATATCAATTGAAATTGAGACAGAAAGTCGGTCTACAGTATCTTCCAGAAGATCCCCATGGGGTCAAAATCTAACATATGCCACACTGTGGTAAGTTAGGCAAACATAACAAAATGAGTTGCAAAATTCTCTCAATTCCAAAAAAATTTGTTTGAACTTGAAACTTACCGATATCTCGTGTTTCTCGACTATTCTTTCCCAGTTTGCTTTGTCATAGGTACCAATCTAAAATTTGCAAATAATTCATGAATAATAAAATTTGTCATGATAATATCAGAATGCTGTAGGGTAACTTACAACAACTTATTTTGCATAAGAATTTGTAAAGATTCTTCATAAGAGAGTATCTTTGATGACTTTGAATGTTCATGAAAACTGGCATTCCACAAATCTACATTGTGACACTTCTTAATAACTTGTCACAATTTGAAAACTATTCATGTTCTGATGAGGATTCATGGTTGGTTGAGACTGGGCTGTAAAATGTTTAGATTCTCAAAAAATCAAGACTTCATCAAAAATCCATGGGTAATAGGCATTGGTGTGTGTGTGTGTGATCTTATTTCAATTCGAAAAACAAATATTTCTTGTTTCTGATTACAACGTAGAAAGAAACTAGTATAATTTGAATAGAAAAACACTTAAATGGCAATGTGGGCAAGGCCTGCGTGTAATATGTAGATCCAAAAATCAATTTGTAACAGATTTTACACACTCATACTGGACTTTTGAATAACACCAACAACACTCAAAAAGTTAATTTTCTGGCTATCATGCCTGGACAGGCCAGTGGGAGTACACTTCAGTGTCTTCCAATCCTCCATTGTGCTCTTAGATAATGAAAGAATAATGCCTCTTATAGAAATGAAAGTTTAAATTTCCAGATTTCCTCATTCCATAATCAAAACCACAAGAATGTTCATAACAAAAACTTTCAAATTGTTTGCACATTCAACATCACAAGAATTTAAGAAATTTTTAAGACATGAAACCAGTAATCTTTTCTCAGCAGAATTCTGCAAGAGGAAACCATGTATACAAGTGTGTGTAGCCTGTACTGTAGGGTGCAAAATATGTTCTAACATCATTGTCAAGACAAGAAAAAGCTTAAAAAAAAGCATTTACAATTCCTTACTCAATATTTTTCATAATGTGCTGCTATGTAATCAAAAATTTCATATATTTGGAGTAATAGCCTAAAGTTTCTATCCACTTTGAAACTATGATCCTATCATGGGCAATCAGTTTAGAATTATGTACAAAACATTTACTGCAATGTCAACACTGAGGGAGAGGGTCAGCAGTCATATTTGATGTTACATTTTGAAATAACTGATAATGTTCCAATCAAATTTCATAATTTAGGAGAGCGTAGCAGCAGGAAATATCTAAGCATGATTTGAACTTTACACAAATGCAAGGTAATTGGCGGAAAAATAATTTTCAATTGGCGGAAAAATAATTTTCAATGTGCGGAAAAATATCTGCTGTAGCTCCCCTTGTCCTGTTTACATACTGTAGTAGTTAGTAACTTGAACAGAAACTTCAGCCCAGTCATCTAGGGTGTGATTATTTTGCCATGATTACATGAAGAGTTTCAGCCCTGACTGAATGACTGTCTTGTAGCTGAATACGTTTGCCTTTCAGGGGCTCCTGCCTTGCAAATGTGTTTCTTAAAGGATAATACTGTAAATGAAAGATTTAAGTACCAATGTAGCATAGATTTTAAAGGTTCCATATAACAATCTTCATACTGTATAAGTAAAAATAAAAAATGATGTTATTTTCTAATTCATTTCATTCATCCGAAAATAACTTTATTTATTAACAAAACTACGATATACAGGTAGCAGTGAGGCCAGTATAGCAAGATTTTACATAGGTGTGCCAAATAAAACAAATATTGTATGATTGTTCGATAAATATAACCTGAAACTCACTAAAAACAGGGAGGGGATGGGTGGGAGGGATCCTATCTTTCGTAAAAGTACTTGCTATTGACCTGTGATTCTTCACGCCTTGAAGAGCTTTTTACAGCATATTTGACTACTAAGCACGCTTCCATGGAGAGCGTGCAACAGTATTCCCTTAAGAAACTTAACAATGCTACTTCAAAACATTTTCCTATTGTACTGTTCAGGGCTTGAAAATATCCGGCAGCGCCGGCAGCGGCGCTGCCAGGAAATTTTTGACGAAAATGGCTCGCAGGAAATTTGTAATTATTTCGCAGGAAATTTCTCTCATATTCTCAAACATTCTAAAATGAAGTTTACTGTCCTGTTGCTGTTTCCTTTCGCTTGCAATAAAATTTTCGTGACTCTCGCTATCTGAATGACATCGTATTCGTAATATTACCATAACTATTCAAATACCCATGCACTTACTAGTTACGCAACACAATAATCGCATGGATGCTTCTTTGTTTCCAGTGCAATAAGATGACATCATAAAATGATTACTTTGTATTGATTTTCTATTACCATAGAATTTCTGGCTTTGTGAAATTGAGCTAATTGCTGATGACTTAACGTAATGGAGAGTATGACAATGTATATGTCTAACACTTTAAGTAACATCTTGGTCGTTTCCTTGTTTCACTGATCGGAAAAAGAAGTTTGGTAGTGAATACATATTTTTATGAACGAAACCAGCAAAGACAACATGTCGAGCAACAAACACAAGTATAAAAGCAAAGAAAGGAAGGTTACGTGCCATAAATGCAATAAAACGATGCTTGAGCAAAATTATTCTTCTCATATGAAGAACAAACACAACTCAAATGAAACGCGGGATGCTTCACAAATGCCAATAACATTTTCTTTTCAACCTATACCTAAAAAGGTGCCCCGGCTAGAAACAGAAGATGTAGACTTGGAACAACAAAATATTGATGAGCAGGATACTGCAAGTGGTAGGCTATTTCAAGATGAAGAGCTCTTAGAAGCAGACGAACCAGAAGGTCAAAGTTTACCAAACGAGGAATATTTTCCACAACAATGCAGCTCTGCCAGTACAAACATCCCAACTACTCTATCTCCAGCCCACCTAGAGCCAGAAGAGGAACTGAAAGACGAAGTCGCCAGTCTTAAGGCCGACGTGCATGAACTGAAGGAGTCAATTGCATTTCTTAAGGAAGAGTTACGAAGGTCAAGAAATGAAAATCGTAGCTCAGTGGTTTTACCCCAAGAAACAGTAGCACCTTTCGACGATGAATCCTTGCTGAGGAGGTGTAAATCCGTTGAAGATATTCTGAAGTACTTTCCAGAACTAGAATTGGTAGAAGAAGAATTGAAAATCGTTTGCAGAGTTTGTGTACCAGAGAAAGAGATGCCAGCAACTAGTGGAAATGCACTTCCTGCTGGCATGTTTTTAATCAATGAGAACATGGATGAAGATGGTGAAGTATTGTCCAGAGCATTCCGAAATCTCAAGATTAGCATTTCACGCCACTTGAAACGAGATTCCCATCAGCAAGCAATTTCACAAGATGAAACTCTAAACATTAAGGCTGAAAAGGATGCGAACAGAAACAACAAGATAGCCTTACATATTGGCAGTGCTTGCTATAAATTATACTATCGAGGGCGGCCGTACACTGATTTGGAGGATGAGCTTCTTTTACTGCACAAATGTGAGGTTGATGTTGGGGACATAAATCATTCGCATAAATTTGCACACAGTTACCTGGAATCAGTCGCTGAAGTTGTAAAAGGCAACATTCAAGGGTTCCTGAAAAGGCACCTCTCACAAACCGGATTTCTGCCACCTGTAAAAGTTTTAGCAGATAAAGATACTTTTAAACATCGCACAAGACAGTTCGTTGGCATGACAAGCGTTATACCTGATGCAGATGATCTGATTCAATACATATATTTAGGGTCACCAGTTGTCAGAAAGCATGATTGGGAGGGCGTTGGCCAGAGCATAATTTCCGTCTTGAAAGATTTCGAGATTACGGCGGAACAGTTCCAAGGCGCATCGTTTGATGGGCAATACTTCCATTTATCTGTGCCCAAAGTTTTGAATACCTACTTTGGCAAAAACGAGGAAGATAAATCTGTACATTATGATTATGATCCCATGCACAAAGTTGGTTTAGTAGACACGCACATTCGTAAAAGTGAGAGTTTCCGCTTCTTGACAGATGTAACAGATGTTGTTGGGGACGTTTTCAAGCATTCTAACTGGGGGAAAAATTACGAGGAGCTTGCAGAAGCATGTGAATTTTTAGGGCAAGCACTTGCAAATCCAGTTATGTACAGTGCTACTCGTTTTGCTAACAGTGTGAGGAAAGTGTACATAAATTTTAGAAAGGATTACGCTGCTATTGTTCAATGTTTGGAGAGAACCAAAACTGAGATGAGAGACGGTGACTCAAGGAGTAGGCAAAAAGCTGCTGAGGCAGATAAACTCCTAAATTCCATCTGCAACGTCAAATTCATCCTAACTCTGTCCGGGCTAATTGATATCTACGATAAGTACGGGGAATTGATAAACGTTGTGCAGAAAGTAAATTCGCTTCCTCATGAAAGATTTGATGCTTTTCTTCATATCTGCGACAAAATGAAGAAGATGCCAGAGAAGATTTGTCATGAAAACTGTGGCTCACAATCATGCTATTGGTCTTATAATCATGGAGATCTACGGAAGTTGGATGATACAGGAGAATACATGGGAATACCAATTGCTGATCAACACGTAGAAGAGGGTCCAAACGTTACCAGGTCTTTAGGCAGAAAACGCACCTCAAATCTGCAGGAAAGGGTTAGAGATAGAGCAGTCGAGCAAATTACATCACTTATCAGCCGTTTGGAGAGTGATTTACGCAATGAGGTATTTTCAGATTCAGCAAAGGAACTGATTGAGGATACAAGGTTGCTCACAGATTTGAAAATGCTTGCTATTCGCGTACAGTCCAGAGGTGCCATCCTTATATCCAACCTTGAGAGGGCAAAGTATTTGAAAACGGTTCGCAAGATAATACCATCTGTTAAAGATATTCCTGATGAGACAATCATCCCTCAGTTCAGGAAGTTTCTGGAAAGGCTCGAGCAACAAGTTAAGAACAAAGAAGAAGATGACCTAGATAGCAAAGAGTTGATAAAGCTTTTCCTAAAGAAAGAAAGAGAGTTGTACAAAGAAATCGAGATAGTTATACATTGCATTTGCGAGTCTGCTGTCAAAATATCAGTCGAATCAGTGATTGAATCACTTACTTCAAAGTTTGAGATTCATTTCAATAAATTTCGCAATGTCAAAGAAGAGACTGCCTTTAATGAAATGATGGTTAGCGTGAATGGTCCATTACCTGGCAAATCTGATCAAGTTGTGATGGCAGCCATGAAAAGACACTTCAAAGGACAAAATGGAATTCGATTTGTAAGGAGATCTGATGACATAAGGCTGTTTGTTACACCAGGTATTTCTAAAGTAATAAGCAGAATGCTGCGAGAGAACTCAAGGCTGCCTTTTATGCAGTAGTCGAGAACAAATTAAAACTGTATACAGTATACACTGCTAGATTTAATTTTATGAGCATAAGCCAAAGATTTTAGTAATAACTGTCTGAGACTCTTGTATTGCAATAATCAACTGAATTCAAGTTTTAAGACCCCAATGAAGTTATCGAGCATGTTTTCCTCAAGAAGAAACGCTTTTATTTCAAGAATCGTAACACCAAATAAAGTCTTTTTTAAGTTGTGGCGTTGTTCAAAAGATCAAATATTGGAACAGCAATGATAAAACGCGAAGCAAATCGATGCTTCTTCAATCATCAGTTGGATTTTGAATCATGTAAAATAACATTAAGCCCTTTAAATGAAGCGGTTTGACGTGCATTATTTGTTCAGAATTTATGAAGTTTACCCTTAGGAAGTGAGATTCATAGTCTTAAGGCATTAATGTTGTATGATCATCAATACAGTGTAAATGTAAACCTTTTTCCCTTTGAATTTAATTGGCTGTTTTTCGAGGAAGAATGTGATCATTGCTTTAGAGCGTTTAAAGATGCATGGCAACATTAGAACCAATTATTAGCATACAAGTTCATTTTGTTTAACGAAACGTGTGAACCAGTGAAACACCATGTATACTCCTGCTTGCAGGAAATTTTGGCCAGGTTCGCAGGAAATTTTGATTTTCAATTTTTGCTGCCAGGAAGAAAAACCTTTTTTGTAGCCCTGGTACTGTTAATAAATTCATTTACGTATTGCCTTTATCAAAATAATAGTTTCTGATGTGGCTTTGTTTCCCTTCATTATTTTTCTGGCAGCCTTGGAGATGAGCTTCTCACAAGCAGCTTCTTATGAAGAAATATGTGCAAGAGATCACATAAGACTTGTGGAGCTTATTCTTAAATAAATTTTGTGCTGCCAGATGTATAAACATGTTTGTTACTTCAAGGGCAGCTGGTACTTTGTTTGCGGATCAAGACTTTTAACAACCATTCTTGTTGTCAGCCTCTCAACATATCTTGAACAGGCTCAAAAACTAATTTTGACATGAAAACTAAAACATCTCAATTTGATAAATTAAGATTTGCTTTCTTCATTTACATGGAGTAGACAAGTTTAATTTCAGAATCAGACCTGCTTGCATCTGCTTTCAAAATTTCTGGAATGTTTTTCCATAGAATGGCCTGTTGCACTAAAGAAATCCCACTTTGTTTTGCACTACTACCTGCTTACAAAAATCTTACTCCTTAAAATTTGGGTAGGATAAAATCACAAAAGACATTTTATCATCAAGATATTGCTTTCACCTTGTAAAACTGATCATAATTTCTTTGTTGAGTGAGTGGGCTTTCCTCTGCTTTCCTTCAATTGGTATCACGTTTCTTTAGGAGTGATATTTTTTGCGAGAAAAATTAATAACCTGTTCCACTTTCAAACATGCAAAGTATACTTAATGCGTTTACAAACAGTGTAGAAGCTTTCGCTGGTTGCGTGATCAAAATTAAATCCACGACACTTAGAGAATGAACACAACCATAAACAGGTTGTGGGTACCCTAGCCTAGGACTTGAAACACAACAGATAAATATGACATGCACAAAAAATTTTGCATTCAATCCTTTTTAAATATAAATGTAGCAAAAACATAGATGTTTACGCTTTCATACATTTGGTTTATTTCTTAGGATGTGAAATAGTGCTTGAAACATGTGATAAGAAATTTTTCTACCACGTTGCAGATTGCAAACAAAGTTTCAACTATCGGTGCCTTCCTAAAAATCCTGGATGCACAAAAATACTGCATTCGGTTCTCTATGAAGGATATGATAAGAAACATAAATATCCATGTTATCCTATTCTTTGGTTTATCAGTATGGATGTAGAGAAGCATTGTAAGTAATAGAGAAGAAACAAATTTTTGTGCAACGTTGCACCGCGACTGTTTCGCGTTACCGGTGGGCCTAAATACGAGGAAAATATAGCACAGTACCATACCAACTTACTTTTGTCTGAAACCAAGAAATAGTTTGATCATAATCCATATGCTTCGCTAATACTTTTCTTTGAAGTTAAAGGCGCCAACCGAACTGAAAGACGAATGTTTTATTGCTCTCTGGAAGGTGAAATATAATCTTTGAAACGTGCAGAATTCCAATGGTCTTGCTTGCCTTGCTCTCAAGTGCCTCTCATCAGCTTGTATTGTTGCTTTCCCACTACAGCTGTGGATTTAACTCGCTTGATGTTATCGTATTCGTACAGTAACGGGTTCCTAACAGCTTGATTATTGTATCTCAAGTAAAATATGGCTGTTATGGAAGCGTTTTACTGGTAATTCAAGTTGGTTTTCAGGAGCAGATATCTTTCTTGTGTGCTGTGTGATGTCGATGAAGGGCAAGACAATTCGCGTAATCATCGACCCGGAATAACGGTAGCCGCTAAATGTCATGGCTTGTTTTCGCATTTTCAAATTTTCAGGTTTCCATCAATACAATGAATCAATGACCTACGAAAAATTGCATCCCGAAAAGATCACCAAAAGATCACAAAAACGTTGTTAATTATCTAGGAACTTTGAATTGAAGACTAAGAGTTGCTTTTGCAAATGCGATGTAATCGGGCAAATAAGGGCAAGGACTGACAAATTTAAAGCCAGCTTCTATCCCCATTGTTTGTCCGAATGGAATAAACTTAAACCTGAGATAAGACTTGCACCATCTGTTGCTGTGTTCAAGAAAAAGCTGCTGTCAGTTATTCGCCCTCCTGGAAAGCCTTTTTATGGGATCCATGACCCAAAAGGCCTATCCTTTTTAACTCAATTGAGAGTCGGTCTCAGCAAGCTAAATTATCACAAATTTAAACAAAATTTTAGAGATACCACAAACCCCATGTGACCAACAAATGATGGCATTGAAGATACGGAACACTTCTTGTTGCTCTGCCCTTGCTTTGATGTACATAATAATAATGATAATAATATAATAATATGATATGATGAGGGATACGGAGGCCATTGGCCTATTAAACCCTTTAGTGTTCGTTTTTAAACGCATTCATAGTTGTACTTCTCGTTGCCGCAAAAATTGTCATATAATTTCTCGAATTCTATAACTGACTTCGCATTGACTATGGTTGCTGGCAAATTGTTCCATTCGTTTATTACTCTGTTTGAGAAATAGTTCTTCCTCAGGCTCGACGATGAAGCAAACTTGAAAAGCTTCAGATTGTGTCCTCTCGTAACTGAAGTACTTCGTTCAAAAAATACTTTACTATCAGTATCGATCATGCCGTGTAACATTTTGAAAGTTGTAATCATATCTCCACGTCTTCTTACATAGACGGGACCTCCTCGCTGGAATCTTTGCATTACTACGACCGCTTGGATATGTAGATCTTGCAAATGATTTTTTGTTACAACTGTTATTGTATGGTGATAAAGATTTGCCTGACTCAGTGAATAGGCATATCCTTGAACTTACGTTAAATTTTATACATAAAACTGGTCGATTTGATTGAAGTCTTATACCCGAACCTTCCATAAGCCACCCAATCGTAGCATTGTTTTGTAACCATTGTTTTCAATTTTTTTTTCTATTTAGTTTTCCTTTGTCTTTGTCTTAGATATTGTAGTAGAACCGTATAGTATTTTTGTAAGTAACTTAATTAGCAAACTGTATCGTAGTTGTTAGTCTAGTTTCATGTCTTTATGTTATGGCCGTGGTGTTGACATTTATTTTTTGCTCCCATGGCATCGTCCTGTAGTGTTGCATAGTTATTTAAAGTATAGTAGAATGTAGCTTTGTAGTACTATCCCATATGGATATAAAAAAAGAGTTGCTTTTCACTTCATAAAACCTAAGAGGGAATTTAAGATTCTTGGGTAGGGCTTTCGGCCACTTGTTTCAGCTCACATAAAATCTTGAGATTTTAGGGGTCCCTCTCAAAGATGAAGACAGAAACATTGGCCTGTCAGAATAATGTGTAATTGAAATATGAATGGAAATTCATCCACTTTTCGATTTCAATTTTCACCTGTTCAGTGTCCCATCGAGTGTGACTTCTGCGGAGGATTACTACTTTCAAGGCATGACACATAGTAAATTCCATTCTTCCTCAAAATTGCAAATTTCTCCTTCGTGTGACGTCACTTTGACGTTTTGGTGATCAAAGCAAGGGGAAGCAAGGTCTCTGTTGATGACAGAAAATCTCAAGATTTGAACACGGGCTAACTGGGGCTTTTAGCTGTTGAATTTCTCCACTGTTTACGCTCAACTGTTTAGAATCAGTAAGAATTTGATATATTTACGTCATTGCTGTTTTTCAAAAACGCCAGTCCATGAGCATTTAGCAGCTTGCGGCTGCGGCTTGCATAAACTTCCTGCTGCATCTTTTACCAAACTGAAACGTTATAATATCCTGCAGATTTGAAGCATATCAGTTTTTTTATTTCTTTTCCATAGATTTTACTTAAAGACCCATCGCTAACCATGATCCTTCGTGGCGCCAAAGTCGACTTTCGTATCATATGAAAGTCCTTTTTGGCCGTTTTTGGCCTAAACTGCGTTTGTCTTACTGGTCATTCAGCCGACGCATCAAGGGTCATGGTTAGCTATGGGTCTTTAATTTTAGAGCATGTAGTGAAAGCTTAATACGATGCTAGAACCCTTTCTTTTGAAACTTACTTTACTTTGGCATTACTGGAGAACGATAGCAATGCTACTTACGATGCAACCACTTATTTTACCTCTCATCAAGCTGAACTAAGTTGAAGCCTGACCGATGCAACGGTGTAAACATAACGAGTGCCGATAAACATAACAATTTCTTGGAACACCCAGAATACATTTTAATCTCATCTTTTAAACTTTGAATAGTTACATTGTATTGCTATTATATCCATTAATATTTTAGTTTTTTATTGTCACTTTAGTTAAGGGCTCAGGCTTAATAAGCTATGCTTATCCTGAGTTGCATAGAGTAAACAATTTACTAATAGTTTAAGGATGTACTCCTATGAATGGACTTGCCCAAATCTCTCCCATGTTAAAACCCACCCGAAAGAGAACGCCTCTGCGAAGGAGAGAGAAAAGGATTACAAGTCTCTTCCGCTTTCTCCCTTTCCTTCGCAGAGGTAGTTTCGGTACGCGGAAGAGACTTGAAGGTAGTTTTGGTACGCGAAAGAGACTTGGGCAAGTCCATCCTATGAATGAAATTGAATTTAATTGAAACTAATTCTTTCCTCGCGAATTCTTTGGAGGCCTGTATTGTAAAGACCATACATCAAATGAGAGCACATGAGTTGCGCTTCCAGAAACTCACGATCTCATTTGACTTTTCATTCAAGAGCAAACTGAGACTGAGTGTGTGTACAATAAATTAGGAATTAAGAAACTGAATTTGCGAGAAGATACTATCATACAGTCCAAAAATCATACAAAATACTTTATAAAAATCATGTTATTATGCCATAGTTTGCTAAGTAATATTAGGATCCGGCAAACATCCTAACTGCAGTAAACCAGATGTCGTAACTGCCGTTATTTGCTCCTGCTGCAGCTTTCTGCTCGGTCGGCACTTGACAATAGCAATTATCACACATATTACCAGCAGGATGGAAACAGGCACTGTTGTAGCAATAATAACAACATTTTTGTGGCCCTTTGTCGCAAAATCTATGAAGAAATTAAAAAATATGATTAAGATCACATACCGGGATATTCACTTGCACAATGAGGCAGTTAGCCATATTGAAATCATCGACATAGATATTGAGACAACTTCATTTTTCTGATATCTTCACCTGTTGAACATCCCTCCCCGGTTCCCCCTTAATCAATGTTACAAACTCCGAAAACCTTCCTTGACACGTCATTGATATTGAATAAGGGAAGGATGTCTTCAAAAGCGAAATCCTAAATTTTGAATTTGCCTCAAACAATTTTATCCATGGTGCCCTACCGGATTTCGAGCTCATTCCACCTGATTTTCTGACTGCAAAGTCAAAGGATTACACCACTGCGCCATAACACCTTCAAACAGACTACAGAAAAAACTTACCTCCTCTATGGTCGCAATTTTTTCCATAATATCCTTTATCACAACGACAAACAAAAGAGGGTGGTATTTCCTTTCGATGTATATCCGTACAGATTCCGTTCCGGCATGGATTTGAATCGCATGGGCTGATCTTTGTGAAGCAATTCTTGTCAGTGAAATCAACAGGGCAGCTGCATGAATAACTCTCTTCAGAGAAATCATAACATGATCCATTATTTCGACATGGTGAGAAACGCTCACATGCGCCTGCAAAGGAAAGAAAATGACAATTAAGAGCGAAGCAATCATCATCATCATCATCATCACCATCACCATCAACATCACGATCACTGTTACCATCATCATCAACATCATCATCATCATCATCATCATCATCATCATCATCATCATCATCATCATCATCATCATCATCATCATCATCATCATCATCATTCACATCATCATCATCATCATCATCATCATCATCATCATCATCATCATCATCATCATCATCATCATCATCATCATCATCATCATCATCATCATCATCATCATCATCATCATCATCATCATCATCAAATGTGTAATCCAGTAACAGTTTGAGATTGATTAGGCATTGGTTAAAGCTAAATTAATATCGCTGGACCCAACCAAATCAGTATAATTTCTGAGACACTATACTATGCACATACTAACTGGTTTTGTGTTGTACAGGAAAATATAAAGCCCAAGGTCTTTAAAGTACAGACCGAGCTTGCGAGGTCTGTGCATTAAGACCGAGGGCTTCATATTTTCACAACGACAAAACCGGTTAGTATGAGTTTTATTACCTGACATCTTCTAATCTTGTCTCGCATTTCATCAAACACATTTGTTACAATCATGTCGTTTGAGTTCACTGTAAGTCTCACAGGCCTAGGCCTAAAGCAGTTGCTGTGGTGACAAAAACGCGGCCTTGTATCGTATTATACAAAGTTACGGGAAACCCGCGGGAAATGTGTGATTTGCCAATTGGAATGACGGGATTCTGTATTGCCTCGTTTTTGAAACTCCAGTCAGGTAATAAGTGAGTGTAAGAAATATTACACAAAGTAATAGAAAAGAGGGCATACCAGTAGATGTGAAAAAAACTGCCTTGAAATTTGCATATCCAAATGAAGCTTTATATAACTTGATGAATATGGACGATGCATCAATAGAAAAGCTTGTGATAGGGCCATTAATGATCTTGTCTTTTTTGATTAGCGTTGTAAGAAGCGGCGCACTTGCGTTTAAACCACCGTAAATATTGACATGGCTGTTTCCACTGACACGCAGATAGGGAAATCTCAAATAAATCTTGTTTGCCCTCTTTGGCTTGACCAGAAAAGAGCAATATTTGTGTGAGAAATAGGTGTTTATATCATCTGTTGTTGAAAAATTTCCACTTGATTCTGAAAGCACAAAGTTACAACCTGGAATGGCAAAAACATTAACGATAATCAGATCAATGCAATATATTTGAAGTAAGATAAAGTAAAGCTTGAGAATAAAATCAAGATATATAGAGCATTAGTAAAAGCAGTACTGCTCCACGACTGTGGAACATTGTTGCACTCATTGTTGTTCTTTTTGATACATGTTTGTGATGTTTTACTCAATGTTAGCCTCACCACCAACATTGTAAGATTTATGAAATCTACCCCTACGTTATAAATTCACTGACTGACTTTTCAAAAAATTACCCTTTTTTCTAAATCCTAGGTCCTGTGATTTTGCTAATTTTGCACCCTATCTCAGTGAATTTATGGACACGGGTGGTGTTATATTTCACACAGAACTGCACCCGCTGGGAGTTTCAGCTAATGTGCTGCAGAGATTGGATGCATATCACCGGAGGCAGTTACGTAGAATTCTAGGTAGGAATAAAATATCAAAAACGTATATCAAATGAGACATTGTATAAAATGACGGGTGAAAAACCAATATCATACACCATGAGGGAACGAGATGGGAACTATTTGGTTATATCTTGAGAAGAGAAAGAAATATACCAGCATTTAAAGCCATGAAACTGTACTTTACAAACATAAAAGCCAAAGGATTCAGAGGAAAACCAAGAACAACCCTACCAAAGGTAATGAATGAAGATCTGACGGCCTATTACAATAAAGACCCCATTAAAACTGAACATAACTACTGTCACCGGTTAAAACTCAACACCAAAGAAGAACTGGAAGAATTGAGAGCACTGGCCCAAGATAGGAAGGGATGGACTACTGTCATAACTACTGTCACCGGTTAAAACTCAACACCAAAGAAGATCTGGAAGAATAGAGAACACTGGCCCAAGATAGGAAGGGATGGAAGAAGTTAACAAGAGCAATAATTTTGAAGGCCGGAGAAGCAGCAACACCTAAAGGTGAAGAGGCGGAACTCCAATAAACTAACTAACTAATCAAACATTTGGTTTCGAAAGTAACTCGCGATACTTTATAAGATCAATCGAGAGGAATCTTTTTACCAAAAACAAAAATCAACAGAGACAGAACCGCCACCATTAATTTTGATTTGATGAAGTCATAGAAGATCCCTGGGCTTAAAATCTAGCGTTTGATTGAGGCACCCACCTGAGACACTTTTTTATAACTGACCAGGCAACAGATTTTGTTGCTGAGAGAAACTCACGCTCTGATTGCTTGATAAAGTTTTCATGACAGTATATATTCTTTTCCCTTTATAGCAGTTATGATTAGATTCTATTTCTTTGACAGGACCAACCACAAAGCAATTGTTAAACTGGGTTGTTAACCTAAATCAATACATAAATACACAAATACATAAATAAGCTTAGGCAAAAAGTATTGTTCAAGCAATCGACAAATTGTGTCACCTCATACCGTGTAATCCAAAAAAATTCACCAGCTAGATCGTACATAGTTTCCTGAAAGAAAACTTTGTGAACACAAAATACAATCTTAGACAACAGTCGTTGAGACACGCGAGTTTTGTGTTGAAAGATGCGTTTCGGGCATGGAAATGACTACCTCAGCCCCCCTCCCCACATTGCAATATTGGTTGATTGAAGAACACATACGTGTGAACTCACCTATGAATTTTCATCAGATTCCAACATTGCAATGGGGGGTGGGGGGATCGCAACTCGAAATTTCCTCCAAATAACAAAGTGTCTCAAGACTTTTGTCTAGGATTGAAGGTAGCTGAAAGACTCAGCTATCTTTTGAAATGTTGCTTGGTTAGTATGCCTACCGTCCGAGAGAGCAGCTTCAAATGTACGGTAACTCATTCACTTCTCGGACTATTTCCTCCCTTTCCAGTCAACTTTTTGAAAGATGTGAAAAAGACTGAATTCTAGATTTGCATTGGAGCACAAAATTTTTATGAAGAACAGAGGACAAGCATTTTCCAAACACGGAATTTTCCAAAAAGACTTCAAATTAATCGTTACGCCGAGTTTTCACAGTAATTGGAGTGGAAGACGACGGTGATTACTGCATTAAAACTTAAGAATCCGGGATTCGCATTCTTTGAATCTGCATTTTCGGGTGGTGGATGTTAATCACTGCTCAGAATAACCATGCAGCATCTCGAAGGATAGCTAAGCATTTAAACCACACTGTGGCCCGAAGCATTTGTCAATAACATTGGATTTCAAAGAGATCGTTGTGATTTAGCTTGTTTTTGTTGGATCACATGGCACATGTTGGTACTAATGATACTCACTTTTATACTCAGCAACAAATCCTTTGTTAGCAACAGCCACGTCTGAATGGAACACCATGAAGACCTTCAAAGAACTTGAAAAGTAGGGGGCTGTGTCATTGCCACATCTCGCTTGGACTAGAGTCTCCTTTGATATAGATCCTTCATAGATTTTTAACCAGTCCTTTTTGCACCCATCGCTTGCTTCCAGGTCAAATGACGTGAACTTTATGTGGATGTTCCCATATCGTGCTATTATTTCATAAGTGCAGTGAACATCGTTTGGGTAGTAGTTAGGGTAGGCTGGTGAATTTATGATGACTGTTTTCGTTTCAGTCCAGTAATTCTGATAAATCTTTCCGCCACATACTAGAAATGAGAACAGTTCAGTACTTCTTACAAAAGACTGATTTACATGTTATGTCTTGATCCTGGATGGCTAGACACCGCAGTGTGCTACACTGCCAATTTTCTCTTCTGCTGTGGATGAAGTTATTTTCTGCTACAGAGGAGCTACCTCCCCCACAGAAACGCATGAACTTTCCTCCGCAGCAGCACATGCATTGAAACATAACTGCAATGTTTAGCTACCCATGCCTTGATGATACGAAGTGCCCCAAAGAAATTGTTCGATGTCTGATTCAATAATGATTCGATGAGGGGGCTCAATGATGTGATAGACCGATTCTACAGATTCTTGACTAATTTTAGACACTAGAATCTTGCCAATCCGCTCAACTTCAGTAATAACGTATTACATACCTTCATAATTTATTCTAAATCCAGGACTAGGTATTGACCAGTCTGACTTGAAAACCAGAAAAAGTTTCTTGGTAACTACATTTAAAGACGAGTTTTGATTTCCACATCTTGTCGACAGTAGTGTTTGATTTGAAATGCTATTGTTGTAGATCTTCAAACTATCTTTTTCGCATCCTTTACTTTCTTGCAGATTGAATGGTGAAAATCGAAGAAAAATCGGGTTGACGTAATCAGCATTTATTTCGTATGTGCAACTCCACTTGTTTGGAATTTTCCAAGGGTAATTCCATGATTTTATCCTTCCAGTGGTAGATAATGTCTCTGGATGAACTTCGTGGCAGTCTTGAAGGTAGACAAGCAAAATAATGAGCTTGGAGGATAGAAGATTTTATCTTACAAGAAGCTTGGAGAAGCTATCAAAACTTAGAGTTTTTAAAATTTGGATGAAAACATCCACTATTTAGCGCAGAGATTTCTTAAAGGGTCTGTTTCACCCAGCATTCCTTGCACGTGTCGTCTCTTGACTGGCCTATATCTGTCGCCATTTGCATGGGCCATGAAACCGGTGAAAACAAAACATGAAACCGGACGATACGTGCAAGGTATGCTGGATGAAAGAGACCCTTGAATTCATTTCACATATCTTAGGTGAATGATTGCTGCAATGCAGCATAGTGCTTGCGCAAAGCTTCGGCATGAAAAAAAGGGCAATGTAGGCCCCGTCCACACGTGGACGGCGGTTACGATCCTATGCCCGCGTGAACTCCTAAGCCATGTAAAACATGCTGTTTTTTTTTCTCTACCAACGAATCGAAACAAGCCATGCGTTGTGTTAGACATAGAAATGGTGTTAGGGCAAAGAAGGCAAACTATTGTAACTTACTTCTTGTAATTGAAGACTTTGATTCAAAATCATTGTTAAGCCTGGTTTCTCTCAGTCGAGACAGGCTCGGGGACACATCGGGGAAGTTTGCGTTAAATGGAAACATTTGTGAACGGCGTCGCCGATCAGACGGGGACAGTACGGGGACACATCGAAAGAGCTTCCAAATGATCATATCAGCGATCGTTTCCATATGTCGCCGACTGATCGGAGACATATCGCCGATTTATCGCAGTAGGTCGCCGACTGTTGCGATCATATGGAAACAGGGCTTCAGGGAGCAGAAAGCTCTTGTAATGCAGGGTGTGTCAATAAAAACGCCCGGCGTTTGAAAAAATCCTTCTTCCTGAATATCAAAGCAATGATATTGAAACTGTCTTATTTTGTCCCCGATATATAAAATTGGGTTCAGTAATTCACCCGGTTTTAATCAGTCATTTCTTCCGGTCGAAGTAGGAGATTTTCTGCAGAAAGCCCATCTCGAAAAATTGCAAAAACGAGCGAAAACAGCAAGCAAGATTTCCCTTTGTTCCCCTTCCTAGCAATAGTGACTCTTGGATGCGTTCATCTATTTTGTCCTCTTGGGAGAATGGAATCCCCCTGAATATGATATTCATACTAAGGGGAAGACTTTTCAACGCAACAAGTGCTAAAGCGTGCTGAACGTCATCGCTGTGAGGTAAACACATTATGGAAATTTGCTTGTAAATTTAGCACGCATTTTAAGGTTTCTAGAAGGGAATTTTTTAGAAAATTGCTTACAGAATCTGAAGGGAGTGATCGATTTTAGCCAGGGCAATTTCTAAAAATAATTGAACATGTTAGCTATCCAATCAGGTTTCGCAAAATATCATTGCTTATATACTCACCGAGCAGCAGCCTTTCAAACGCCGGGCGTTTTTTTTTACTCAACCAGTAGCATTTGCCTACTGTATTTCATGATTTCCACATATGTGTGGTTTTCGGCCTTATTCTTTAGCTGGAGGAACAATAACATGCGCAGGAATTTTCTTTCTCCCAGTTACAGTAGAGAATGCCTGCATTTAGCTCTGTTCATTCACTTTAAGTTTTCATCGGTCTGGAGCTGAATATCAGCGAAATTACCCAAATTAAAGGAAACCTAAGTAGTTATGAGTCTTTGATAAAAACAACCCTACAAAGGCAATAGGCCGTAACACGTGCCGCACCATACTCGGGTAACCGATCTGCGTCAATTGGGAATACTGATATTTGATAGGTTATATTTCAACCACAACTGGCTTGAGGCATTTTTATATGCTTATATTTCCTTTAACCTTTTCTGATCTTTTACCTTCTATTGGTTAAACGAAACCCACAATTCTTTTCATTTCTGCTTACGTCACGTTCATCTTGGAACGACAACGAAAATGATTGTGAATCCAGAACGAATCTACGATGATAAAGTTTTACTCACTCGATTTTTGAACTTCGTGAAAAATTGCATAAAATCCCTTTTCTCTCATGATTCCACTCGATTTGAATTGAAGAAACACCTGATTACGCCTCGAAATGATTCTTTGGAATCTAAACCCATCAAAAAGCTGATCCCCAGAGGAACTTACTCCATCAAACACAGATATGTTTCTTGCCGTACATAGTGTGCTGTTGCCAATGTACGATGCTATGAGGCTAAGTGCAACCCTGTATCCACGTTTCACTGTTATTGTGTAGTTGCATGTTACCGTATCAGGATGTTGTGAAGAAAATGGCGGAGACGAGAAGGAGCCAACTCGGTAAGGGCTCAATGAAATGTCGACGTTGCAACCTGTAAGAAAGGCCACATAATTACACAAAAGGGCAGTGGATTAGCAATAACATTTAGTCAGTTAGTGTGACGCCTTGGGAATTGAAAACAAACTCAAGCAACAAATTCAGGAAAGGGTTGATAAATAGGCCTTTTTTGCTCTGACGGCAAACTCGATGCCAGTCTTGTAGCCACCCCTCGTCTCAGGAATCATTCAGCAGCCACTTTGTGATCATTTATTGGACCTGAAAACTTAATCACCCATGTAACCTGTTTTGTGATGACAATTTAAGACTGCGTTCACACAATGCCGGCACATTTCGAAAACGGTGAAAAATGTGACGGAAGCAAAAATTTGAGCTAACATTCACACGATACCGGAACAATTTGAAAACAGTAGGAATTCTGACGGTAAAAAACTCGTTGCAAGACTTTGATGACTCTAAGAATCGATCAGTTCAGTCGCGTTTTAAAAGCATCGAAAAATGTTCAGTTTTCATCATTTTCGAGTGTTCACACGATGCTGTTTCCAAAATGTACTGGTTATAGTTCCGTTTTCAAAATCTACCGTTTTCAAAATCTGCCGGCAAAAAATGTACCGTTTTCGTTTTTTTTTTGTCTATCCGTCACATTTTTCACCTTTTTCAAAATGTGCCGGCATCGTGTGAACGCAGTCTAAATCAGTCAAATCAAGATTCAACAAAGCAAAGATTCAGACAATGAAAGCTTTTTTACCACTGCCACGAAAAAGATGCGGACGCTCGATTTATTCAAATAGCTGTTCCCTAATTTCCCTACTTATATCGCATGCCATTAGGCAGTGAATTTCACCTTCTAAAACGTTACATCTAGGGCATATATATTCTCTCTTGTGGTTCTGTTTGGTTCATGATATCTACCGACCTCTACCTCTAAACGATGATTAGATAACCTAAATTTGCTTAGTAAGGCTCTGTGCACTTTGGGGATCAAGGAGAAGCAGGCCTTGATAACTTACCATTGTTGATAACGTAGCTAAGTTGAAATGAAGAGTTATTTCCCAAATTTTGATATGTAATTGTTGTGTTGTTGGTTCTTGAAAGGTAGTGTTCGGTAGCTATTTGGTTTGGAAATCTCGATGGCTTTTCTGATCCTTGATAAACAAAAAAACGACCTTTCTGATATTCATGATAACGGCCTTCTTGCTGCAACAGAATTGTTCTTCCCTTTTCCCCAATGATTTCGTACACACAATGGACATTCTCTGGTGCGTAGAAAGGGTGCAGAGGTGAATTGATAGTCCCAACTATTTTTGTATATGTTCTGCTGCAACCTGTAAGAAAAGAGACGGGAAAGAATCAATAAAGAAACAAAATGGCATTAATTTGCTTTCAGCCTGGTTTCTTTTTTTCAGTTGAGCCGGGGGAGTACAACAAGCCACGAAGTTTAGAATCTCTGATTTTTCAAACGATTTCCTTGCGTCGTAGCAATGACAGTTACCTATTTTTTAACGTATGATACCCTTGGAGGGGACTGCATGCCCTAAAGTAAACTTTTTACAGTACTGGAGATGACCTCTTTCTTCCACAAGGATGACACATGCTACAATGCATTAAAGTCATAGCTGTTAGGTTAGGAGGCATATTGTGCTGTTGGGTTGTTCTGCGAATCGACCTACAGAAAGTTACCTCTCTCTCCAATGCTATAATAAATCTTAACTCTTCTTGTGAAGTTGGCAGGCTTTGTGCTAAGCACCAGAAACAGGTTGTTCGATTTTGACAAGAACTGGGTCGTGTTATTTCCACATCGAACTTGTGCCAATGGTCCACTTGAATTTGTCCCTTCGTATATGGAAAGTTTATCATTGCTGCATGTAGTACCATCTCTCAGCTTCATATGTGGAAAACCGAGGCTGATTCTCTCTCCAGGCTTCCCTTTAATCTGGTAAGTACATGATAAACTTTGTCCAGGTTTATCTTCAGAATAGCTGATCATTCCTTCCCGTTGCTGGAAGAACATGTTACAACCTGCAGAAAGAAAGGCATTGAAAGAAGGGTTGTGAGGGCTGAGTGGCCGAGTGGCTTATGCAGTTCTCTTCAGGTGACTGAAGTTAAGCTTGGTCGAGTAAGGTCAGCCTCTGGATGGGTGACCTCGGAGGCCTAACCTCACAACTCACCTCGCCGTCCTTTGGAAGGGACGTTAAACTAGGGGTCCCATGCCTGGATGCGGCATGCACAGTGGGCCTAAATCAGCGTTCAGTAGCTAGAAATCCTGACAAGCCCACGCAAAACAAACAGAGAATAAACAAAACAGACAAAACAAACAAATGAACAAAAAACAAACAAACAAAAAAAGAAGAGAATAAGCATCAGCTTTGCAAGACAAATGCTGCAGTAGAATCAGGGTACAGTTGGATAAGACAACTTGACATCAATAACAAGGATTGATTTTGTAAGACAATAGTGATAGTTGCTTTACTTGACACTTCAATACAGAGCGATTGATGACTGAAAACAAAAGAGATTCTCACAACCGTTAAATCAAAACAAAGACAGCCGTGATAGTTGCCTCGAAACGAGTAGGGCAAACTCTCGCCGTGTGAAATAGAGAAATGTGGCTTCTAAGAGAAGTTATATGCTTGCCCAACATTTGAAATGATTATTAAAGGCTATACTAACCAGCAACAATGATGTATTCAAAGGTAAAACTCCACTGGACATCGCTTGGTTCCTCTTTTTGCAAAATTAAAGTGAGTTCAGGACCAGGACTAGTTGATAAATATGTACTTGGGTACTCTTTACCATTCCAAAATGATCTTACTGCTTCTCTTCTTGTATCTACTCCTTCATATATCCGAAATGAAATTTTGCCATAACTTGGGTCAGGAGAAGTATGGTTAATTTTGATGAAGTTTATCTGGATTCGATGACCAATAGTTGCTATGATTGTGTACCGACATTGTATTGTGTTGATCAATAAAGGTGTAGTGACTATTCTTCGTGCTCCACCTACTGTTATAAACTCAGTACCACATGCTACAAGAAAAGCAAAAAAACTATATTATATATGCCATATCAAGGGCATTTAGGCCAGCCCACGTCTGGAATATTTAGTTCGCTGGGTCAGACATGTTTAAATAATCCAATTTTCAGATTACTCTGTTTGGTTATCAACCTGCAAATCTACCCATGCAATTATTTTATTTGGTTGCAGGCTACCTTTGCTTGTATCCTTATTTTCAGTTTGTATTTCATAATTCCTTTTTCTGTAATGGTTATATGTAGTTTTATGTAGCTTTCAATTACTTTTAGAATGGCCGCAGGGTAGACATAGTATTTCGCTCCCTGTGGCATCGTCTTTGTAGTATTGTAATGTAGTTTGTAGGTATTGCAGTTAGCAATATGTTTGCAAAATTCTTAAAGGCATTGAGTCCGTATAGATACCGCTCTCATGACCAATATCAACATCTTTTCAATCATGGAACAAAAGTTGTCATTTAATCCCCATTGAAATTAAACCAAAGAAATTTCTGAGGATAATGCAAGGATTAAGAAGTCTTTGGTCTTCACTACTAATGACTTTAGTACTATTGTGCGACAACAAAGGGACATCAGCGGTTTGTCAGCATAAATTCAGGACAGCGTCAACGCTCAACTATTTATATGGACTAAATTCCTTTAATTGAATATTAAGGCCTGGATCAAACGTCGCATTTTACATGTGTCGAATATAATTGGAGGGTTGAGTGCATGTAAAGTGCGACGTTTGATTTGAATTTTATACATGTGCAGAATTTTAGTCGACTCAAATGTATTTATGCGACAGGGTTGGTCGCATTATGCGACATCAGTGCGACATAACATCAAACGTCGCACTTTACATGTGTCGAATACAAAGCATAAATTAAAGTAATTTATTTTGAGTCCAGATAGAGGCTGCGCATGCGTAATAATTGTCGCGCGCACCTCCCGCCAAATACTGTTCAATATTTGAAATGGCTGCCAACAACGATAGAGATTGCTCTCAGTGCAGAAAAAGCACAAAATACACTTGCATTTTGTGTGATATCGCAGTTTGTAATGTCTGTTCAACACCAGAAGAAAATGAAGAAGCCGAAGGGTGGATCGCAGGAAAGTCTGTGGGTTACTGCTTTGACTGCACCCTGTATGATCATCGAGACCAAATCGGAAGAACTTCTAGGCCAAGCAGGTGAGTATCTCCATAACCCTCTTTTGGCATGTACATTGATACTGGCGTAGGCCTGCGCAGCTGTTTCGTATTGCAGGACAAATCGGGTAGTTGCATGCTCATATTATTTGTATTTGTAAACAAAAGCGGAGGATGAACTGGGGGTGCAAAGAATTAAAGGCATTACTGCAGTTTGACTTGGCTGGCTGTTCTGAATTGGTTTAAAATTTCAAGATAGATCTTTGTGAAATTTGGATGCATATTTGTTAGAATTCCAAATTTGGATGCATGTTTGTTAGAATGCCCTTTGGATGATCCAGGCCTTAGGAAGATGCATTTTTAGACATACATCCACAATAATAGAAAGACGTCCATGATTGTGTCAAACAGACTTATGCAGTTGCTGACATATATTTCCTAGGGTCTACTGGGGCAAAATGGGTAGGCTGGGGTTAAATGGGTAGAGTTCATTGCAGGAAAACTTTAGGCCTGAAACTGATGAAATCAACCTTCACTATGTCATAGGAGGGGAGTTCAAGCAGTTCTGGCTCATGGAAAATAGTAGAGACAGATTTTGGCACAGTGTATCCACATCTTTTACCCTACCCATTTTACCCCAAAACTTACCCATTTTACTTTGCAATTTTATTTGTATCTTGCCAACAACTATGGCACTGTTTCAAACTATACCCTAACTAAGGCCACTACTTCAATTTGCAGGCCTGAAGATTCTGGTACTAGCTCATCCCCATCAAATGATACTGTCATGGGGGAATATGAAGATTATGATGAGGAAGATGATGAGATAGATGAAGTTTTGAATAAATTTGCAAAGAAACGCTCGAAAAAGAAATCAGGAAGAAAAGCAAAATGGAGTGAAAGCCTCCTGAATGATGCTGTAGATATCATCATAAATGATGAATACCTAAGGAAAAAATTAATATTTGAGAACACGAAAAATTGCAGGAATACAGAGATGTACATGAAGGTGCTCAAACAGTTAAGAGAGCGTGCTGCAGAAAGAGATGAGAATGTGCCATTTACAGAAGTTCGGCTTCGCACAAGATTTAAGAAAGCAGTTTCAGACTGCAAGAAAGCTGCCTTAACAATGAAAAGTGCAAATGGAATCAAGCGATTTCAAGAAGAAAAGGGCTTTGGATCATGGTTTAATCAATTATTCGCATTGGTAAAAACACGCCATTCATGCCAACCAGAACAGGCAATAGAACCTTCAGCCACCCCAGAGCAATCCACAAGTTCAGATGCATCAGAGAATGTCGCCAATGAACAAGCAGAGCTTTATGTGCCTACACGAAAGCAAACAAAGAAGAAGAACAGCATGGAATCTTCTTTCAATGAGGTAGTGGGTATGTTAAGGACCATGATTGAAAATGACCCTATGAAGGAATACATAGCCTTTGCACGAGAAGAAGCTGAAAAGTCTCGTCAGCAGGAACTACGTTTGATGGAAATGTTGATGAGCCAAAACAACCAATTTCCTCAGTACAATCAACCCCAAACACATATTAGTCCTGGATTTCAAGGAAGTTATGCCAGAGGGCAGGCTTGGAATCAGCTTCAAAATCCAGGTTCAGAAACAGACACCTACTTTAATCTTTAGACAATCACTCTTTTTCTTATAATAAGGATAAGTAATGAACCATTCTCTCCAGTTGTGTTTAACAAAAAGCATGTCAGATTACTTTTAGTTCTTCATACAGTAATAAATTGTTCTTAGATTAATGAACTGAAAAGTTCTCAGTTACATCATGAGTCTACATTTCATTCGTTGCATTTTCAAAAGTCAAACAAAGCTATATTCAATTGTCCATCTATGAAGTAAATGGACTGAAAGGCAATGTATTTTGATGTGCTGCTGTGAACAAAAATTAAAGAAACTCAAAAACACAAGTTTGGCAATAACCCTTTGTATTGGAATTTCAAATATTTGAGACCTATGCTTGCCACAGGGAAAATATTTAAAGACACCAATTATATACTGGTCCAATCTTGGTTGGAATAGTATGTTTAACAGAACTATTCTTGAGTGAAATGTTGAACATCATTTAATTCAAAGATTTCAGCTGTGTGAAAAAGCTTTTCATTCATTTGCTCAACTGAAGAATTTCTTTGAGCTAGATTGGTTGAAAATTTTTCTATATTTGAACATCCAATACAGAGATTTGTGCTTGCTTATTTCTATAATACATCGTCAGCAAATCCAAGTATCACCAATCACACTGTTAGGAAGGAAGTGGTTTTGTATAGCAATGAGTGTCAAGATGCTGCTTTCGACTGGCATTTTTCTTCCCAAAGCTTCTTCGTAATAGTTTCTCTAACTGCACTTGCTCTGCCTCTTCCTGTATCAAAAACTTTTCTGCAGCAATTCATCATTAAAATCTCCCTGATTACTTCACGGTCCCTTCTCTGGCTTGTGTTTGGATCGGTTGTCAAATCAAGTTTAGCAGGGATTGCATCGCTGTTATCCAGGCAAACATTGTGCAATATCATACATGCAAGGGTAGCTAATTTTCTCTCATGGACACCACCTTCTGACTTTCTCATTAGGTGTCTCCATCTACCCTTCAACTGACCATAGGCACCTTCCACTACCATTCGTGCCCGGCTCAATCTGTAGTTGAAATGACTCTGTTGCTCTGATAGAACAGCATTTGTGTATGGCTTCATGAGAAATGTTTCGAAGGGAAATGCAGAATCTCCAAGCAGAAGGGGCGGGACAAAGGCTTCATTCTCTTTTTGGACAAAAGGTGGAAGGACTTTTCCATCTTTGCTGTCAGACCACAACTTTGTTGACTGCAATATGATTGAGTCGTGTGAGTTGCCAGGGAAGCCACAGCTTCCCCAAACAAACCGATATTTCGCATCAACTATAGACATAAGCACAATGGAATAGAAATTTTTAAAGTTATGGTATTCTTTGCATGCTTCATTTCCCCCAGGAGGGCATTTGATAGGTATGTGGCATCCATCTACTGCACCCCAGCTAAAAGGGAACTGCCATAACTCTTCCATATCTAAGATCTTCTCTTTAAAGTCCTTCTCTGATTTTGGCATATGGATGCCAACGAACTCATCCCACATAAATGTGACTATCGCCTCACTCACTTCATTGATTATTGTCGACACAGTTGACTGCCCTAGTCCAACCATTTCTGCGATACTATAGATATAGTCGCCTCTTGCAAGTCGATACAAGCATATAGCCAAACGGAACTCAGGGGAGATTGGTTCTTCAGTGACAGTTTCTCGCTCCAGTCTATGCCGAATGCGTGATAATATGATATTGAATGTACTTCTATTGACCCGAAATGTTTGCTTAAATCGCTTGTCGCTATAGCTTTCCCACACCATCCTCCACCAGCCTGTGTTTGCCCTTAAAAGCCTCCTGCATGATCTGTGGCAAACTCTTTCTGTGCTACACTTACCTTTAAAAATTAACAGTAGAACAAGGAGACAGGTTTTGAGTAGTAACTGCCTTCTTGCTGTAGCTATGGCCAAACTTTCTTGCAATAATCTTCGCCTTCGTCTTTGTTCATTTATCATTTTCTGCAAAAGCATCGGACGCTTCGGCGCCATTTTGATTTTGCTTCCTTGTATTTGCATTTGGCGCCAATATTAAAGTACTTCATGTATGACTGAAGTGGATTCGTTCATAGATTTCATTCGACACATGTAAAATGCGACGTTTGACGCAAAGCACGTTTTCAACCGCATCACAGTCGAATATATTGACATTATATTCGACACATGTAAAATGCGACGTTTGATCCAAGCCTAAGCATCTCAAATCGTTTGGGACATTTATTCATGTAGATGTGACCACAAAAGTGATTATATTGGGATTGTATTTTCAGCAAAATGGATGTCTATGAACAGTGCTTACATTTTGTTAACACACTGAGATAGCTCAATCGGTAGGGCATTTGCTTAGGTAGCAGACGGTTGCAGGTCTAAATTTAGAATCCTGATATTGCAGAAAAATTTAATCTAATGCACAATAGACCTCTTGGCTGTTCAACAAATAAGTCTTTCTTTTATACTCAATTCATCAAAAGTTTTTACAAAGACGAATTACCTAAGACGCTACTAACAACACACTTTACTGCGCTGCAAAGACCATACCCCGGGGAGCATAATATCCTGACTACAACGACGAAATTCCATAAAAGACTTTGAATTAAACTAAAATTAAGTATACGATTACAAAAAGCTACATACAACCAACTTACCAATAACTACCGGTATAGAAAGAAAGAGACCTGTTTCACATTGGATGTCGAGTTGACAAATTCAGAATAAAGATTTTTAGAAGACAAGGCAGTTTTGTAAAGATTTGGCTTCTTGGATCATAGTTAGCGCAAAAATCTGCAAACGTCAAAGGAAGAAAGGAGGCATAATAAGAACATCATTTTTGAAACCTAAAAACATAAAACCATTTTGAAAAGGCTGAAAACCACAAACAGTCGAGCCCTACCGAATCTCACAGTAAATGTCTATTACTGCCAGAAAGAAGAAAATTTGGTGATACTGACCTGCTCCTATGCAGTGGGGGATTGTACATCCAATCAATGCCAAGATGATATGATACTCATGATGAACTCCTGATAACATCTTCTTGTTCTCCTATGGTAAAGAAAATGAATTAGGATTTGAATTACGCCAGAAGCAAAATAATATTGTAACACTGGTAGGGCAATAGACCTCTTTCACGATGACGTCAATAAGGATAGATTTCGTAAGACAATAGCATCAGTTGCTTTTGTTGACACCTAAATTCAAAGCGACACAAAGCCGCAATGTTTCTCTGAAAGCCAGGTAGCTAGATCCCTTGTTGTGCATTCCAGATATGGTTAAGAGCAAACATGTGCATAGATCGAAAGAAGGAGGATGTATCTAGATATCTACTGCGGGCATTTCATTTGTTTGTTGTGGAAACCGATTTGGAAGCGATTCAATCCTCGTATTTCTTGAGCGTAATCAAAGCACTTAATGCTCAGCTTCTGAAAAGCAAAATAAAATGCTCGCTGTAAATTTTTAGATACGTCGTCCATCTTTCGATGTATGCTCCTGTTTGCTCTTAAAAACCATTTCTGGAATGAATAACAAGCCAGATAGGTACCTGGGCCTCAGAAAAACTTTGCGGCATTGTTTGTTTTGAACTATTGGTTGCGAGAATTTTCTTCGTCTGCAAATGCAAATCGCTTGGAATTTAGGTGTCAACAAAAGCAACTGATGCTACTGTCTTACAAAATCTGTCATTGTTGATGACGTCAACTCTTCTGAAATACTTCCAGGAGCATCACATGCCTCGATATCAGGGACTTTGAGCAACTAGGACGGCAACGCCACTAAGAAAGTCGCCTTGCATGAAACTACCGAGTACGGTTTCCCACAAATTATCTTCACATGATCTTAAACAAGCCAAGACAAAATCCCCTTCTTCATCTGAATACTTTGGAACTTTATTTTTCCTTGATGATTAACATTTAAAACGAGCGAGTTTCAATTCGAAGATCGAGATCTGAAGAACTGCACGTAAGAAATCGGATTTCTAAGTTGTGCAATTGACAAGGACAATTTCATAGACTCTGAGGGAAAGCAAATTAGCAAGGAAAACCAAGATTCTTTTCAAGCCAAAGTTTGGAAACAACAGGCACGTTCTATTGCCTTTACAGTCACTGTCCTGGTTGCTAAAGGTCCCTATCATTTGGATCCAAATCTCAACAGCGCTAATTACTCTAAGCAATGCATGAAATAATCTTGGTAAATTTCTTTGCAACATAATGATATGATGTAGATTTCTTAATGAATAGGGAATGGAACCTTTTACCTCAAATTGAATATAATTGAGAAACTGTTCTATAGAAAATTCAATTTCTTCCAAATTTATTGAATCAATGTCTCTTTCTTTATTGACTCTTCCATCAAATTACTAGATGTTTTTGAGCATCAAAAATTCTGTGATGAATCCACCCATCTTTGCAATGGATGTTTTCTTTAATGCGAAGGTCTAGGTTGAATTCTCACATCTATAAAATTGACTTTCATTGACATCTTCCAACTTCTAACGGCTTCCCATATCAATTTAATCGATGTTTCATGGTCTATGGACTCTTAGATCAAATTACCTGTTCATCTTAGTAGATGCTTTCAAGCATCAAAGATTTTGTGATCATTTCTCACTTCATTGCAACGGATGTTTTCTTTCATGCATAGGTCTCAGTTGAATTCTCACATCTATAAAATTGACTTTCATTGACATCTTCCAATTTTTAATGGTCTCCGACATCCATTCAATCGATAGTTCATGCTCTATGGACTTTTCTATCAAATTACCAGATCCTTGTAGTAGATGTTTTTGCGCATCACAGATTCTGTGATGATTTCTCACATCTATTGTATGGATGTTTTCTTTGATGCGCAGTTCTCTTTTGAATACTCCCATCAAAAATATTAAATTCTAATGACATCTACAAACATTAAGTGGCATCCCACATCTATTCAATCGATATTTTTGGTTAATGGACTCTTGTATCAAATTGCCTGTTCCTTGTAGTAGATGTTTTTGAACATAACAGATTCTGTGATGAATTCTCATACCTTTGCAACCGATGTTTTTGGTTGAATTCTCCCATGTTTAAAACTAACTTTCATCGACATCTTCAAATTTTTAATCCCCCCACATCCATTCAATCGATATTTTATGGTCAATGGACTCTTCCATCAAATTACCTGTTACTTGTAATAGATGTTTTTTAGCATCACAGATTCTGTGATGAATTCTCACATATTTGCAACAGATGTTTTCTTTCATGCGGAGGTCTCGGTTAAATTCTCACATCTATAAAATTGACTTTCATCGACATCCTCCAATTTTCAATTGCCTCCCGCATCTATTCAATCGATGTTCCATAGTCTATTGACTCTTCCATCACAGTACCTGTTACTTGTAATAGATGTTTTGTAGCATCACAGATTCTGTGATGAATTCTCACATATTTGCAACAGATGTTTTCTTTCATGCGGAGGTCTCGGTTAAATTCTCACATCTATAAAATTAACTTTCATCGACATCCTCCAATTTTCAATGGCCTCCCACATCTATTCAATCGATGTTTCATAATCTATTGACTCTCCCATCATAGTACCTGTTACTTGTAATAGATGTTTTCGAGCATCACAGATTCTGTGATGAATTCTCACATGTTTGCAACAGATGTTTTTGGCTGAATTCTAACACAAATAAAATTGATTTTTGATGACATCTTTAAATCTTCAATAGCCTCCCGCATCTATTCAGTCGATGTTTCATGGCCTATGGAGTCTTCCATCAAATTACACCTATTCCTTGTAGTAGATGTTTTTGAGCATCACAGATTCTGTGATGATTTCTCACATCTTTAGTATGGATGTTTTCTTTGATGCAGAGTTCTCTTTTGTATTCTCCCATCAATACTATTAATTTTTGATGATATCTTTCAATATTAAAAGGCATCCCATATCTATTCAATGGACATTTTTGGTTTATGAACTCTTTCATCAAATTGCCTGTTCCTTGTAGTAGATGTTTTTGAGCATCACAGATTCTGTGATGAATTCTCACATGTTTGCAACAGATGATTTTGGCTGAATTCTCACACGAATAAAATTAATTTTTGATGACATCTTCAAATCTTCAATAGCCTCCCGCATCTATTCAGTCAATGTTTCATGGCCTATGGACTCTTCCATCAAATTACACCTATTCCTTGTAGTAGATGTTTTTGGGCATCACAGATTCTGTGATGAATTCTCGCATGTTTGCAACAGATGTTTTTAGCTGAATTCTAACACGAATAAACTTGATTTTTGATGACATCTTTAAATCTTCAATAGCCTCCCGCATCTATTCAGTCGATGTTTCATGGCCTACGGACTCTTCCATCAAATTACACCTATTTCTTGTAGTAGATGTCTTTGAGCATCACAGATTCTGTGATGATTTCTCACATCTTTAGTATGGATGTTTTCTTTGATGCAGAGTTCTCTTTTGTATTCTCCCATCAATACTATTAATTTTTGATGATATCTTTCAATATTAAAAGGCATCCCATATCTATTCAATGGACATTTTTGGTTTATGAACTCTTTCATCAAATTGCCTGTTCCTTGTAGTAGATGTGTTTGAGCATCACAGATTCTGTGATGAATTCTCACATGTTTGCAACAGATGATTTTGGCTGAATTCTCACACGAAGAAAATTAATTTTTGATGACATCTTCAAATCTTCAATAGCCTCCCGCATCTATTCAGTCGATGTTTCATGGCCTACGGACTCTTCCATCAAATTACACCTATTTCTTGTAGTAGATGTTTTTGAGCATCACAGATTCTGTGATGACTTGAAACATCTTTACAACAGATGTTTCCTTTCATGCGCAAGTCTCGCTTGAACTCTCACATCTATAAAATTGACTTTCATCGACATCCTCCAATTTTTAATGCCTCCCACATCTATTCAATCGATATTTCATGGTCAATGGACTCTTCCATCATAGTACCTGTTACTTGTAATAGATGTTTTTGAGCATCACAGATTCTGTGATCATTTCTCACTTCTTTGCAACGGATGTTTTCTTTCATGCATAGGTCTCGGATGAATTCTCACATCTATAAAAGTGACTTTCATCGACATTCTCCAATTTTTAATGCCTCCGATATCTATTCGATCGATGTTTCATGGTCAATGGACTCTTCTATCAAATTACCTATTCCTTGTACTAGATGTTTTTGAGCATCACAGATTCTGTGATGATTTCTCACATCTTTAGTGTGGATGTCTTTTTCATGCATAAGTCTTTTTTGAATTCTCCTATCAATGATATCAATTTGTAATGACATCTTACAACATTAAATGGTATCCCGTATCTATTCAATGGATGTTTTTGGTTTATGGACTCTTTTATCAAATTGCCTGTGCCTTGTAGTAGATGTTTTTGAGCATCACAGATTCAGTGATGAATTCTCACATGTTTGCAACAGATGATTTTGGCTGAATTCTCACACGAATAAAATTAATTTTTGATGACATCTTCAAATCTTCAATAGCCTCCCGCATCTATTCAGTCGATGTTTCATTGCCTATGGACCCTTCCATCAAATTACACCTATTCCTTGTAGTAGATGTTTTTGGGCATCACAGATTCTGTGATGAATTCTCACATGTTTGCAACAGATGTTTTTAGCTGAATTCTAACACGAATAAACTTGATTTTTGATGACAACTTTAAATCTTCAATAGCCTCCCGCATCTATTCAGTCGATGTTTCATGGCCTATGGACTCTTCCATCAAACTACACCTATTTCTTGTAGTAGATGTTTTTGAGCATCACAGATTCTGTGATGACTTGAAGCATCTTTACAGCAGATGCTTTCTTTCATGCGCAGGTCTCGCTTGAACTCTCACATCTATAAAATTGACTTTCATCGACATCCTCCAATTTTTAATGCCTCCCACATCTATTCAATCGATATTTCATGGTCAATGGACTCCTCTATCAAATTACCTGTTCCTTGTAGATGTTTTTGAGCATCACAAATTCTCTGATGAATTCTCACATCTATTGTATCGATGTTCTTTTTGATGCGCAGTTCTCTTTTGAATGCTCCAATCAAAAATATTAAATTCTAATGACATCTGCCAACATTAGGTGGCATCCCACATCTATTCAATCGATTTTTTTGGTTAATGGACTCTTGTATCAAATTGCCTGTTCCTTGTAGTAGATGTTTTTGAACATAACAGATTCTGTAATGACTTGAAACATCTTTACAACAGATGTTTTCTTTCATGCGCAGGTCTCGCTTGAACTCTCACATCTATAAAATTGACTTTCAATGACATCTTCCAATTTTTAATGCCTCCCACATCTAATCAATCGATATTTCATGGTCAATGGACTCTTCTATCAAATTACCTCTTCCTTGTAGTAGATGTTTTGGAGCATCACAGATTCTGTGATGATTTCTCACATCTTTAGTATGGATGTTTTCTTTGATGCAGAGCTTTCTTTTGAATTTTCCCATCAATACTATTTATTTTTGATGACATCTTTCAATATTAAATGGCATTCCACATCTATTCAATCGATATTTCATGGTCAATGGACTCTTCTATCAAATTACCTGTTCCTTTTAGTAGATGTTTTTGAGCATTATAGATTCAGTGATCAATTGTCACATCTTAGGAACAGATGTTTTCTTTCATGCGCAGGTCTCGGTTGAATTCTCACTTCTATAAAGTTGACGTTCATCGACATCCTCCCAATTTTTAATGGCCTCCCACATCTATTCAATCGATGTTTCATGTTCTATGGACTCTTCCATCACCATCTTCCATCTTCCATCTTCCATTACCTCTTCCTTGTAGTAGATGTTTTTGAGTATCACAGATTCTGTGATGATTTCTCACATCTTTAGTATGGATGTTTTCTTTGATGCAGAGCTTTCTTTTGAATTTTCCCATCAATACTATTTATTTTTGATGACATCTTTCAATATTAAATGGCATTCCACATCTATTCATTCGATATTTCATGGTCAATGGACTCTTCTATCAAATTACCTGTTCCTTTTAGTAGATGTTTTTGAGCATTATAGATTCAGTGATCAATTGTCACATCTTAGGAACAGATGTTTTCTTTCATGCGCAGGTCTCGGTTGAATTCTCACTTCTATAAAGTTGACGTTCATCGACATCCTCCCAATTTTTAATGGCCTCCCACATCTATTCAATCGATGTTTCATGTTCTATGGACTCTTCCATCACCATCTGCCATCTTCCATCTTCCATTACCTCTTCCTTGTAGTAGATGTTTTTGAGTATCACAGATTCTGTGATGATTTCTCACACCTCTAGTATTGATATCTTTTTGATGCATAAGTCTCTTTTAAATTCTCCCATCAATGATATTTATTTCTAATGACATCTTTCAACATTAAATGGCATCCCGTATCTATTCAATGGATGTTTTTTGGTTTATGCACTCTTTTATCAAATTGCCTGTGCCTTGTAGTAGATGTTTTTGAGCATCACAGATTCTGTGATGAATTCTCACATGTATGGAACAGATGTTTTCTTTCATGCGCAGGTCTCGGCTAAATTCTCACATCCATAAAGTTAACTTTTATAGACATTTTTCGATTTTTAATGACCTTCCATATCAATTCAATCGATGTTTGATGGTCTTTGGACTTCTTCATCAAATTACCTGCTCCTGGTAGTAGATGTTTTTAAGCATAACAGATTCTGTGATGATTTCTCACATCTTTGGTATGGATGTTTTCCTTTATCCGTAATCCTTTATTGAATACTCATCTTCGACATCTGCAAATTTTTGATGACCTCCCAACAAACCTATTCAGTCGAGATGTTTCTTGGTTAAGGAACCCTTGGATCAAATTACTCGTTGCTTGTAATAGATCTTTTTGAGCTTTACAGATTTTGTGATGAATTCTCACAACTTTCCAATCTTCGGTGTCCAAGTCAGATCCAAGGTACTTTTCAAATTTGGTCTACCCGGGTCGAGGGTAAGTTATTTTGAGTTTGTTACTATTAAAAGTTCTTTTTTTTTGGGTCTACAGATAAACCAAGTTTTTTTCCCCTTAAAAATATATAGTAGCTTTATGGAGTTTTTACTAACCAAAGATTACAAATCGATGAAGAAAACAGTAGGTCGTTCTCGAAAATGCCTGAAATGTAGCTTAAAATGCTTTAGTTGAGGAATACATTTAAGGCAAAGAATGCAGATAGGGTCATCGGGAACAAAACATAAAGAGGAGTTTCATCTCGGTAAGAGGACAGGAGGAAAAGCAGGGTGTGAGGGAGCTTACTCCAGGGAAATTTTTCCAAGACGACGGCCTTCAGATCTTCGAGAAAACGCCCAAATTTTGGAGAATTTGCCATGAAAGAAGTAAACGATCACGACTGATGGGGTCCTTTCTCACAAAAGTTTTAAAAAGAGACTTTAGTATAATGATAATATAGATTATTTGAACTACATAATATCGAAATTGACAGCTTGATAAATTCTGCTATATTCCTCACATATAGATAATTTTGATATTCATAAGCTTGCAGCTTCGTCTCCTGAAGGAAGAAAAGGGCAACTTTCATCATCACAAAATCAATTCTGCCCAATGAAGGTCACAACTTTAACGGGCTGTTTTTACTTAAGACATATTTAACGAAGAAAATACTATAAAGTGGTCTATTTTAACATTTTGGGTCTTCAATTATTAGGTAAAATGTTGGATCCATCACAAAACTGCTTTCTATAGTCTGGGTCTACGTGAAACTCAAGAATTTTGTTCTGGGTCTTCGCAAATTTCTCCTTGGTCTATGTATTTTGTGTCTCACTTTACCCTGCACCCCGCCATTATTTATTGCTATGGGATTGAAATATTTCGTATTTGTTTGAAAATCTATGTCTTTTTGACCAATTTTTTCGGCCCCTTTTCAGTCACTTTTGAAACCTTGAAATTTTCATAAGGTTTAATTTACCTATACTTTTACTTGTAACTATAAGAAACACTTAAGAAACTCTGAGTACTCAAAATCTGATAACTTTAAGGTGATACCAGAACACGGAGGGGGGGGGGGGGGTTCTCAGCTAAATTTCGGGTAGGGGTGTGCCGCCCACAGTTTCAAAATGGGACCGTTGGCTAGACCAATTTTTGTGAAAATGATGCCCTTGGCTTGGCTAATTTCTCAATCAAAAGTGTCCTGAATTGGCATTTTCTAAACAAAACTTGCCAAATTTTCTCATTCTCAGGACAAAAATTGACCAAAATTGCCACAAAGCATACCCTTGCCTAGACTAAACTCGACTGAAATTGCCAAAAAGTATACCCTTGGCTAGACTAGAAGTCCGAAAAAGCATACCCTTGCGGGTGGCACATCCCCAGGTACCTTTACTATGGAAGAACTCCCCCCTTGCGAACATTCTCAGTTTCTGATTAAGGTAGAAACCCCCCAATATTTCTTAAAATTTTGCAAAAAAATTTTTTTTGCATAAAATGTATACGAAGTATTGAAAAATCAGCTGCTAATGTTTCTTTTACAGTCTCTTTCATAACTTTTGCAAAAATCAATGTTTTATTATGAATAGTTTGCTTTTTTGCTCCTAGCAACCACATAGCAACGGTAAAGAGCACATAGTATCCCCTTATGCTGCCCCTCATATCTTCTCTGCAACATTTCTTTGCTGCCTCCCATCCCAATAAAGGAAACCTTGACACAAACGAGGTTCTGTTAGATATCATACTCCATCTCGACCATTTCAAATATTTGCAGATACACACGCGAATTCAATTCAAAACTATCAATATGGGGAAAGTGAAACAGCGAACAAAATATGTGAAGCGGCGAAAATTCGCTGGTAATCAGTTCGTAGATGCCTTTAGAAGGCATAAATCCAGTCATGAAGCCAATCTGCAGGAAGATGAAACGTTGAAAAGTGCTGAATATGAGGAAGAATCACCACCATCTTTGCCTAGGCCATTTGCAAACATCCTTGACGATGGTAGGCCCGTACTGCCTATATCATCCTCCAGCAAGCAGTCTCTTGAGGATTCTGCTGAGTACATGTCAAGTGTATCATTCTCAAAGATTCAACAAATTGGGCAACAACTTCACTCAACCCCAAACTCAGAGAGTAAAAGACCAATTTCTGGTTACAGACTAGTAGATATGACATCATTAAATGCAATAATCAACGAGTGTCTCCTGTGTCCAGCTTGCAAAGCTGCTACAATAAAGTTAAGTGAGAATTTCAAGAAAAAGAGAGGCTTATCATCATGCCTTTGCTTAAACTGTAACTGTGGCTTTTTTAAAGAGTTTTACACATCAAAGCCTGCTGGAAAGAATGGCTTTGAAGTAAATAAGCGTGTTGTTTATTCTATGAGATCTTGTGGTCAAGGATACAGTGGAATACAAAAGTTCTGTGCTCTAATGAACATGCCAAAACCAATGACTGCAAGCAATTTTGATAAAATCACTAAAACCTTGAAACATGCCACCCAAAAAGTTGCAGAGAAAACAATGAAAGATGCTGCAAAGGAAATAAGATCCAAGGACAATGTCCCAGAAGATGGAGTCGTAGATGCAGGAGTATCATGTGATGGCTCCTGGCAGCGTAGAGGCTTCTCTTCACTCAATGGGGTAGTTACAGCTATAAGCATTGATACCGGAAAAATTTTAGATACCGAACCAATTACCCGCACTTGTAAAGCTTGCAAATTGCAGGAAAATACAAAGAAATCATCACCAGAAGAGTATGAGGACTGGAAGGCAACTCATAAATGTCCTGGTGACTATCGTGGCTCAGCACCAAACATGGAAGCAGTTGGCGCAAAGAGGATATTTTCTCGTTCAGTGGAAAAGAATGGTCTCAGATATACTGACTTCTATGGCGATGGAGACAGTAAAAGCTTTCCTGCTGTTGAGAACATATATGATGGTATAAGAGTAAAGAAGTTTGAGTGCATAGGACATGTGCAGAAGCGAGTTGGAACCAGGCTAAGAAAACTGAAACAAGAAAACAAAAGAATAGGTGGCAAAGGCAAGCTAACAGCAACTATGATAGATCGTTTACAAAACTATTATGGAATTGCTATACGCCAAAATGTTGGGAACAAAGATGAAATGAGAAAGGCTATTCATGCAAGTCTCTTCCATGTAGCATCCTCGTTAGAAAACAACTGGCATACTCATTGCCCTGATGGGCCTAAGAGCTGGTGTGGTTACAAGCGAGACAAAGCATCTGGAAGGGATACATACAAACCAGGAGCAGGGCTGCCACTGAACATAGTTGCAAAGATAAAACCAACTTACAATGATTTGAGCAGCTCGGACTTATTAGGTAAATGTTTGCATGGCAAGACTCAAAATCAGAATGAGTGCTTTAACGGTATGATTTGGGAGCGTATCCCTAAAACAGTCTATGTGGGATATGACCAGCTGCAGCTGGGTGTTTATGATGCTGTGGCACACTTCAATATTGGAAGGAAAGCCAGTATTGAAGTTTATCAAGCATTAAGTATCAACCCAGGACGATATATGATGCTTTCATGCTCGGCCATTAATAGAAGACGCCTTTACCATGCAGGAACCAAAAACAAAAAAGACACAAAAGATCGCCGCAAGGTATTGCGTGGGAAAAAGAAGAATAAAGAAGACATTGATGTTGAGAAAGAAGGAGTTACTTATGGCAAAGGAGAATTCTAACAAAATTACCAACAAGGACCTGTAAGGAACAGAAATTCAAGTGGTATCTGTTAAAACTTTTTGTTTATGAAGACGTCAAACTTTAACCTTGAATTTCTCAAAATTGTGTTTTTGCAGTAGTGACGCCACGGGGGAAAACATATCTCAGAAAATACAAGATATATTGACCCAAAATTTTCTGTGTGCCTTGTTTAAGGTTCATCCTATGATTTAAACCTTTAAAAGTGATGCCATTAAGACATCCTTCCTTTCCATGAAGGTTCAAAGAACTGAAAATAACGCAGAAAATTAGTGTTTTCTTAGAAGTTCAGCAAAAAGTACATAAGAGGTCTAAATGATGATATTAGAGGTTTAAATCACACAATAGGCATCCCTTACTATTTGCTGAAAAAATCATTCAAATGTTGCAAGTGGTTCTTGCAGTATCTTTTCCCCTAGTTTGGCAGTTTTTGCCATTGCGTGCGGTATTTCTTGGTTGCTATGGCAACCAGCTACCATTTTGTATGACAAATTTCCATACTTTTGGTCAATAGTCAATTTGTGATTGAAAGTAACTTGATAGCTTTTCCAGGTGAGAAATTAGTCATATTGGGGGGTTTCTACCTTAAATGAAGATACGTGTGTTGCAGCCCACCCCCAGCCCACCTCCCCAGCTCACCGTGAAATTTTACATAATGAAGGCTTGGAAAGGGGTTCGTGAAGCAAGCATTAAGCATCAAAATATAATCATTTATTCATGTTTCGAAGTTGATAGGCATATTTTCAGTTTTAAATATCTCTTACCTCGGCGAAATATCGTTCAAGAATAACTTATCCACAATGAGTTTGGTTAATCGTTGCAATGAAGACTTTGCCTTCAAGTCGAAACAGTTCAAGGGATCTGCCAGCAATTAAATACATAACTGAATTTCTTACGTTTGTAAGTTTGCAATGCCATTGTCTGCTTTTGATCCGATGACGAAATTCATTATACAGGTTGGTAGCAGTATCAAACAATCAAATTTGGCAGTCGTGCCATCTAAACAGTGCTGACACCAGTAAAGATGCAAACTTGATGACATAAATGCCTTTGTTATCATACGCGGAAGTAGCTCATTGTCTTACGTCATTATTCGTATTCGCAATTCATCTTTCTCAGCAAACGATCACCTGCATGTGTGTGGCAACTGACCGTTGGATTGGAATGACATTGACAGGACTGGCCGGTATGACTGATAAAGATCGGGTGTCCCAAAAAATATTCCTGTTTGCAAAATCACCAACGTTTGCCTGCATTGCTTAATTTATCACTTTGAAAAGTCGACCAAATCACCAGACAAGAGCTCAAAGAGATGAGCAGAAAGAGAAGTGTACTAGCCCTAAGTAGTTTCAGCAACTTTCAGAGCATTATTCGTAGATGTCCTGTGACCTGTGTCAGATGAATCTCAATGCGATAAAAATACCCTGGATACAGAATCTCTCGAAGAGAGTCCGGCACCCAGGGTAGATGACAAAAAGCCCTGGGGACGAGGTAGACTTATTACATTTGTCCTTGTTTTTCGTTCCATTTACCCCAACGATACCCCCACTATACCCATTCCGCTTCAACGAATTTTAAAGTTTTAGCGGAATGACTATAACAGTAAATAACAATTCAATTAAATGGACCAAAACTTAGCCGAAAGTCATCAGTCTAGGGACGAGGTAGATTTTTTGTTACATCGTTGAAAACACTCTCTGGTAACAAGGGAACAAATTTGCTGAAAATCGTATTTTTGGAAACCTATGTGCAAGGCTATACTTTTGGGCAAGAGATTGATTTTTCTGATTTGTCTTTCAGGGATCTGGGAAACAAACAGGGGACTTCCACTCGACCGCCACTGAAGGCGCTCTCTCCAGGGACACCGAAACAGTCCGTTTGCTTGGTCACATGACTAGAAAAATTATCGAGGTCACATGACTTGCCTTAACAACTATCTTTGTTTACATCTTGAAATCGAGGTTGCTGTGATTGCTCATTTTAATTGTCAATAGTCTGCAACAGAAGCATGAGGGACTTTGCCAACGAAAAATGAACGGAAAACGACTTCGTCTCGTGAAGAAAAGAGCACTCGATGTCAAAGAAACAGATGAAATTGAAAATTGAATAAGGAAAGGCATCTTTGAAATGCCAGCAGATTATCTCGATGCTCGGGATTATGTGGCGATTAGGCCCATTCCATCGCCTTCCCATGTTGGCCTAAAAGTCACAGCTCGCTGTTCGACTCCAGTGTACACATGCGAAAGCCCGTCAAGGAGGCGAGTTGCCAAGGATAATTATGAAAGGCGAGACCATCAAATAAGCCAATGTGGATATAGGTCTGTGAATTATAAACCATACAAAGAAGTCGGAGAAGTTGTGCTTGATGACAAGGAGTTGGTTCTTCGAGCTCTTGGCCAGTTTGATGACGATGATAACATTTCTGAGGTACCAACGTATGCTTATTCTTACTTTGGCCTTTGGAAGCATTTCAAAGGGAATAGACATAGCTATATCTTGAAGCCACTATTAACAGGCTAAGGGAACCTACACAACCAATGTTTCTTTTAGACACATGCACGATGATGCCACACGTGGACAATAAGTGTCAATGCAATAATGGTCTTGAGTATATTTCTAACTTGGCCGGGGGGGGGGGCAACTTATGACTATGTTATTTCCCTGCAAACGTGGAGGGGCATGATCACAATGACACTTCAACTTTAAGGGCATTCTTTTCATGAGAAGGGCAGAGCACTAGCAGAGCAAATTGGTGTAAATCATAATGGATGTCAGATTCCCTTAACAACAAGAAGAGAAAGTTAGAAGTAATATACAACAAAATACCAAAGTAGATCATAACAAAACTGGATAACATTCTGTCTGCATCAATTTTGAGGGGAAGGTATTTTCTGAAACAAAGAAGACACTAAGAAGTTTGTTGAACATAACAGCCTTTGCAGGCTATTTGTCCAAGTGGCCCTGCCTGGTTCCTTGGTCTCTGCGCTCCTTCAATAGGCAAAACTGGGCAAATAATTACAGTATTTGCCCTAAAATATATCAGTTTCAACTGCCTTCATATTTTTTGCTTAATATAAGCCATCTAATTTTTGAATTTGTTGTTTTTGAGTCTAATGGAAGCATTTTGTCACACTCATATAAAAAAAATAAGTGATGTGATGCTTCTCTCTATGAATGATAATCGACAGTACCTTTTCTTATAAATGTGACCTACTGAAGTATTAAATGATAGTCTCAATAATTTATTTATCTGTCTCCTAAGAAAAGTTATGAGCAGTCTGTGTTTAATCATTTTTGATTTGCTTTGATGGCATGCCCTGTGAATTTGTTAATGTGGGTTGCAATGTGTTTGGTTTATTGCAAAGGAAGTTGAAGATGAAGATTATAGCACCAAGGATCACAGAAGTAGGGAGGATCTAATCAAGGCCACTTGGGTGTTGTCAAGATGCTCAAGTAGTGAGCTTGACCTAGAGTGTTGAGTTTTCCATTCATTTGTCAAATGAATGATTGTTCTGGCCATGCAAAGTCAGAGGATTTTACCACTGCACAATAACACATTAAAATATGAAGTGCTAGCTCGGAAAAACATATCATGCAAATTCTTGGCAGTTGATTTGTCTAACAAGCCCCTCTCTAGAAAAGTTTTGGAGCTCAGTCTTCCAATGAGCTAGTGAAGAGGGAACTTCATGATATCATCCTTGGTAGGAACAGGATGGCGTGCAATCGCAATAGATCACACTCCTCTCCTTTCCAAACGAGGCTTAAAATCTTGCACCATTAAGTTGTTTAAAAGATGATCCTGTAAGATTTAATATCACTTTTTAACAAATTTCCAAAGATGGACAAATTCTGATATTTTGAGATTTGGTTTTAACTGCTCGTATGAAGAAGTTGCAGTATGAAATCTTTGATTACTAAGAAAGATCAAAACATTTGCTCAAAACTGATGAGAAAGTGCTTTATGCTCCAAGATCATCATTAGGATGTGATTTCAGTTTGTTATTCTAATCAATAAAAATTCCAGTAGACATTTGTGGTGATTTTCAATTGCATGCCATCGCACGCCTGATATGCACCAGGAGTGCGATTGCCCCACACCTACCAAAATATTCCCAGTAAGGCCTGTAGGAACATCCATAACTTCCACCCCTTAGAAAGGTGACACAAAGTCTGGACTTGCTCCAGATCTCACTCTTGATCAATTAACAAATGGAAGGGGAAAAGGAGGGGAGAGGGAAGGAGATAAAAGGATGGAAAGGGGAAGGAGAGCAAGACTTGTGAGCTATGCATTTAAAGAACAAGGCTTGGCATTCACATTCTCAAACCTAATTGACTCTTCCCAGTAATGTAAAAGAAAGCCATCAATCTAGATCTTGACTGGCGTACAGATAGAAAATAGATCCTCAATTTCTTGATGTGTAGTTCACAAGTCTTCTCCTTTTTCACTCTTTTCTACCCCCTCCCCCTCCTGTTTGTTTGTTGATCAAGAAGAGTGAGGCTTGGAGCAAGTCTTCTCACAGTCAAGCATTTAAAAAATAAGATGGATTATTTTGTAGGACAACAGTGAGGATGAAGAAGTATTGTCTCGTCTCTCACAAAGTCAAACTGCAGCCCTGTCCAAAGAGGTAAATTTCTGTTTATCCTAAATTATACACCATGCTATGCCTAATAAGATAATCTACACCTTGAAGATATATTATCATATTTTGCTGCAAAGTAAGTACTTTATCCTCATGATATTTCTGAAAATGACTAACAGTCATGTCCAAATGCTTAAGACCTGCTACCTTTAAAGGCCAAATGCAACTGCTCTGTCTAGATTATAGTTTTATATTAGAGTCACACAAGGTTTGTGGTAATAAACAATTATATTATTCTAAGCATTATCCTTTCTCCTTGCCTTTGTTGTAATCCACATACAATTTCATGCAATGTCTAATTTGTCGTGCAGTTGTTTGACATCAATGCTCAATGTACTGCAGTCATAACCTTTTGCTCCTCAGGGGTTGGCGGTATTATTCCACTTGTATTCTTTAGTTATATTTAGTAATTTTGCAAAGTAGTGTAGTTTGAAGATTCATATTTAATTGTTAACGGACATAAACAAATTAGAAATTATTGGAATTATAGTAGTCATGTTAACAAGCCACTGAAAATAAGTATTCTGAAATTGACATAAATCAGTTGGGGATGATGCAACTGGGGGAGTTTGGGGGCAGGAGCCCCCCCATCGGCACTTGCATTTTTGAAAATTGCTATGCACCGTTGGCACCTCTGTAACTTGCTTGTCATGTTTTCAGAGCGTTTTGTTGAATTTTGAGCCAGTCAGAAAGGTGTGGTCCATAAGAATCTAGCTTGCTTCGCTCTCTGTTGGCATTTTGACAATTTTTGTCCCCCAGCATTACTTCCCTGGTGCATCTCTGGAACAATGCAGAATCCATTTCTCTGACTTTACCAAATAATGCAAAATCAGTGAAAAGCTACAGTAAAGGAGAGGTCGTTGGACAGTTTCTGAAAACAAAAATTATAATGATTTTGATAATGTCTTAATAATTAAGAAATTACCTTTAACTATATTTTTCATTACAGGAGTCTGTACAAACTATTCAAAAACAAAAAGTTGAAAATTTGCAAACAATAAGCCAACGAATATCTCATGGAAGGTAAATATGCCCCACACTTACATTTACCAAATATTGTTCAGTAATTACTGCAAAGCAGCATCATATTTCAATTTGAATTAAGCATTGAAATTTCCAGATGTCTGTCAAGATTTCTTACCTGACTTAATCATTTCTCAAAATAAATCTTTCCACTGCCACGGTACAACAGGGATCAAATTGACTTCTTTGTGAACTTTGCAAGAAGGCAGTTGTGGAATGTCAAATGCTGTTTTGAAAAAGCCAAACTAATTGGGCTGTTGTTGAATGTAAAATCAGATGATTTCAATTGTTTTCACAAAATTGCATGTAATTATACTTCTCGAGATGGGGGCCATGGGCATTGATCTTATTGATTTGAATGAATCTGATTGCAAGAACCAGTGCTTGCAAGACAAGCCTTGATCATCAGCTAATGCCAATAGGTCAAGAAATGCCCGATGTAGACTGTTATCCATATGCTGGTTTAGTTTGCTTTCAATGCCCAAAATTTTTATTCAAATTGGTCCATGTTTTAAGAAAGCACGTTGTGGAAAACGCTGATACATCAGTTTGGGGCATCCATTGTAAGTATCCTATCAAATTCTTAGTTCTTGCAAAGATTGTGCTTCCTTGTTGAATTAATTGGTTGTTTTTGCTCTTTTAGGAATTTGTTGAACAAAGTCAAGCTTGGCATTGGCCTTTTCAAACTGATCAAGGACGAACAAGATCGAAAGGTTATTTTTAGCTCGTCCATTCTCCGTTCTTTTCATTTGCGTGGTGAGTGGACAAGTGGCTTATACAGTCTTCGTCAGGTGGCTGAAGTTAGGCTTGGTCGAGTGAGGTCAAATTGGTGGGTGACGTTATAAGGCCTGACCTCACAATTCACAATTCTTGTCGTCCTTCGGGAGGGACGTTAAACTAGGGGTCCTATGTCTGGATGCAGCGTGCACAGAGGGCCTAAATTAACTTTCAGTAGCTAGAAATCCTGACAAGCCAACTCAAAACAAATTGAAAATAAACAAACAAAGGAATCCTTATTATGAAAAGCGACTTCCCTCTTCTCTACTTCTTGATTGATAATGCCATGATACTTCGCAATATTTCACACCGGCTACTGTAATCCTCGGGTCACCAGGTCACGTAATCCACAGGTCACTAAATTTGCGGTCGGTGGCCTAGCGGCTACTGCTTCAAACATTCCTGCACTACCTGGTCCATAAAAGATGCTGTTCTGTAGAGGGTAGAAACTAACGCAATCGCGTCTGCTGGTGGATGGTCAAGGGAACGATACATTATTGTGCATGACAAAGTTGCGATTGTTTTTTTGCTGTGAGGTATTTCGTTCTTCTTCATTCATATGACGACAGTGTGAGTCACCTTGAAATATGTTCCTTCTTGAGGTCTCTTTCAGTTAGAAAGCTATCAAAATAACCGATAACCAAAATATATCGCAAAATACCGAAAATGTCGAAAAACCAATTCAAATAATGTTGCAAAACTTTATTTTCACTTTTTTTCGAGCATCACACCATTTGGGGGGGGGGTACTTGAGGAACCAACACTGGAAAGGCTCCAACAACTATTTTGAAGTTTTCAGGAAGGCACGGGTAGGAAGAGCGAAATAATATTTGTCATTGGACCTTTTTGAAACTCGTAAGAAACTCTGAGCACGCGTTCTAACTTGGATCAGGCCACAGTACTAAAAGTTTCTTAATTCAACTTGAAAAATTTCGTCATTTTAGTACTAAAAGTTTCTTAATCTGTTATTTATTTGTTGAGCTCAAAAATTCTCATATGGTCTCCTTGAGGTATGTTTCTTAACTTCTAAAACATCAGATAAATAGGAAAAAACAATGTTCGATCTTGTTGAAAACATAAAATGCTAGTTGGTATTACTCAAGAATAAGGACTCAGCTACGTATTTGGCACAATAAACATGAATTTTCGTTTCAAAAGTTTCTTGCGGCTTTTTGTACGAAGGGAGAAATGTTACGTGTACTCAAAATCTGACGATTTTAAGAAATATTCATTACTTGCTCTAATGCTAAGTTTCTTATCGAAAGCACATATGTGTAGCTAAATGTCATTCATTTTCCATGAGTTTGAAGGGCTGGCATGCTGCCTCCAAAAAGCGCACAATATCGGAAATTCTGTGGATGAATTACGTAAACCATCAATGGACTCTATTTATTGGCCAATTAAGTCTGCCTTGACTCGATTGTCTGGCACAATGTGTTTCAAGATCAAATTCCATTGCTCTTAGTAAATCTTCTCAACCAGAAATACCTCTTTGTATCAACCATTAGTTACATGACAATATGTATAAATTCTTTACATTTTTGAGGTGCATCAAAAGGATAGATGATCCCTAAATTATCGTGCGTGGGCGTCGAAGAACAAACTAAGGCAGGCACTTTGCTCAGTTGACGCTAAAATTCATAGACCAGCCGGTGTGGGAATGCTCGCACCAATAGCCGCTCGGCCACCAACCGCAGATATAGCGACCTGTGGATTACATGACCTGGTGACCGGTGGATAACAGTAGCCGATTTCTCACTGTGCCAGCAGAATTATTGGCCATTCTGATATTTTTTGCAGTGTTCTTTTATTGGGCTCCCAGAAAGTGGTCCTATTGAAGATTCATAAAGATCTGATCGTAGAGCATTGCAGATACCTTTATTTTAAACGAAAAGTTTATTGGATGCAACTACCTTTAGTTTTTGGTTGCTACTTCCTTCAGTAGAAGCCACTGGTCTGAAGTACCTCTCTGGAGGAGTGCCTTAAGGTAGTAGTCCTTCCTAAATATTCAAAGTAGAGTTGTCCGCAATGCTCCATGATCTCATCGCTAATTAAAAAATTTTCTATCTGAATTGGTATTATTTCGTTACTAGAAAAACGAGAGGCCTTAAAGGTGGTCTGAAGCGAAAATTTTTATTGATGAAAATGAATACCACTTTTAAATGATGAAGAATGCTGCTTATAATTTCGTGATACCTTGTTCCATTTTCGAGTTATCCACTATTTTGTATGATTGGCTGATGACGTCAATTTGTTTGCAAAAAGTAAAGAAACTGTATGAGGCTGACTAAGTTTCCAAAAAGAAATCAACTCAAAAAACTTTTCTTCAATTGACCATGTCTTTCTAAACATCATATCAGTCCATGAGGCAATTTCTATTACATTTATTCAGCTCAACTTAAATGTCTCCTACAACTGTAACCTTTTCAAGATGAGATACAGCTGTATTTCAATATATCATCCTAGTAATTTGCAAACAAAATGACGTCATCAACTGAAACTTAATATTAATGGAAAACTTGAAAACAAAATGAGATATCAAAGAAATTTAAGATGGATTCCGTATCATTCGATAGTGCCGTTCATTTGCATCAATAAAAAATTTCGCTTCAGATCACCTTTAATAGTACTAGAGGCCTTAATGGTACTAGATATCGTATGCTTTGGTACCTGGTACCTCTCCTGCGGTACAGTGGTTCATTTTACCTTTCACCATTCTCTCATTTATCTAACACAATCTCTAAAGGAGGGCCCGTAGCTCTAAACTATCCAACATTTGTACCAATTCACCAAATATAAGTCTCATTCTGCCCTCACTGGCTTTGTTCGTGCATCATATGACTTGGGAATAGCAAAAGAGAAAAGAAAGTCATTTCAGTTCTCAAAACATAAAAAAATATTTCAAAACATATAAATATCCTTTCAGTTCAGCATTAATTTATGAAACATTATTTCAGGTTTATGAATCTGAACTTAGACGAATAGAAAATGAAGAAAAATCAAAAAGGTCGATGAAAGCTCCAAATTCAGCAACATCCAGCGATGCAGACAGCGAAGAAACAAGCTTATCGAGGTATTCTATCATTTTGATTGGAAAAAAAGACTTCTGGTACAAAATTTTAAGATAGCCTTATGTAATAGACCCATGGTAATAAACACATGGACGCACAATAAAATTGTCACCTGTAGAGAGAGCACTATCAATTTCTTCCTGTAGAAGGACAGCTATCAAAATATAAAATAACCAGAGAGAAAACTATTAAATCTGCAAGAAAATCAAGTATTCAATTACCAGAAACGTTATGTCAACAATTTATTTAACCAAATACGCATTTCATCGCACACTCTTCAGTTCAGTTAATGCGAAGAACTGCTATCTGTTCTTTGTTCTTCGGGGGTTGGTAGTGTTCTCTCTCCAGGTTACAATTTTATTCTGCGTCCATGAGTTTATTTTGATGGGTCTGCTATTTATTCGGAAACGAAAATAAAGCTACAGACACAACATAAGACATTATTATTATTATTATTATTATTATTATTATTATTATTATTATTATTATTATTATTATTATTATTATTATTATCATTATTATCATTATTATTATTATTATCATTGTTATCATTATTATCTATTTATTTAAAGTAGGCGTATAATGGATAGCTATAAAGTAAAAGCTAATTCAAGCCTACTACAAAATAAAATTGTTTCAAAATAAAAGAAAAATATATATATCTAACATAAGGAATAATTCAGTATAATACATATATACAGATTTTTACAATGTTTTTACAGAAATTCTTAATATTTACAATGCAAGGCATTTATCCTTTTAAGAACCCAACGTGAGCCACGAAAGGTCTACACAGTCTACAGTTACTTCAAAATCAGTTGAACGAAAACTGTTAACTTCTACAAAAGACTGACAACCAAAGCCTGTAATTAAGGAGAAAACCGTTCATGAGAAACACCAAACTAATCTGAAACCTTGAAAGAAGAGAACATTAGTCAATAGCTGCAATGATTAGCAACGTTGAATAACCATAAAACTCATTTCCTCGCACACTCGTCAGTTTTGTTCGTACGAAGAACAAATAAATGATTCAAACGAACCGATTTAACAGCAGAAGAAGCATAAAGAAAATCCAAGGACTCGTGACAATAGATATCGTTATTTCTTAAAAAGCAATGTTCCTTTAGCTACATGAGACCTTGTAGATCAGAAAAATCTGCGATTCCATTAGTCAAGGTTATGAAGAAAAGCAAAAATATGATAGTCATATTGTTTAAATGAGTTGGAGTTTAACTCTTAAAATATATCTTTATACATATATCTATAAGTTGGTGCATGGTGGGAAGCGCCCTGGTATTCATAAGTAGAATTTACAAAATTTTAATGCTTTATGTCTTCGATCTTCATCAAAGTTTTCTCTTAAAGTATTTTTTTGTCTCGTAGATATTTAGTTCCTTCACCAACTCGAGTGATTCATAGAGATTCAGAAAATGAGACAGAAAATGAATTGAAATCAAGGAGAAAGTCGTTAGATGCGAGAACCTCAAATTGCAGTCTGAAGGAAACAAGCACAACAGCTTTCGCTCAAGAACAAAAACTAGGTTTCATATTACTTTACTGATATGCATTTAAGGACCATACATGCTTCTTATGGTCCTTTGCCCACGTGAGAACGATCAAAATATCATACTGATTGTGCATAACATTTGTAGCAAACAATAATGGGATAATAGATAGCATATACCAGGTGATTCAAACAAGTTTACGGTTCTGGCGGGCTATGGAATAAAACGTGTGTGACCGTTTGGCCAAACTAAAATGTTAATGTATCAATCAAAGGTTAACTTAGACGAGAAAATTTTTTCTGGTAAAGTCACACATCTTTAAGTTTTAACAATATGAAAAATGCTTGTAGGGGGTTTGTATGGGGATTGATAACTCTATGTTCCGTTCTGGTCCATGATTTATGTGGCATTAAAGCTTCTTACATTTTCAGCTCCAGAAACAGAATTTTGATTTCAATAGCACGTAAATCATGGACCAGAATGGAATATGAAATCCTCGTTTGCAAACATGCCCCTTACCAGCATTTTCCTAAATTCTGGGTCTAAATGTTGAGTTACTTTACAAAGCAAAGTTTTTCATCTAAGTTTAGCCTTTGAATGATGACCAAACGTTTTAGTTTTGCATGACAGCAAATACTTCTTATTTCACAGCCCACCAAACACGTAATTTTTTTTACTCACCCGGTAGAGTGCCCGAACTATTGTTTGACGTTTGATTAAATATTCAAAATAAAGATAAAATGAACGAACTCCTGGCGAGGAAACGCTAGTCCCTAGATCTTTTACAAAAAGTATTGCTGCCTTAGATTAAAGGATCCGTTCAATCCAGCATGCCCCGTACGTGTCGTCCCCCCTGTTCGCCCCCGTCGTTGCCATCATCATGGGCCAAGAAAATGGCGACAAACAGAGGCCAACCAAGAGACGACACGTGCAAGGAATGCTGGATGAAACAGACCCTTTAAAGTTGAGTTATGTCAAATTTTCAAATATTTCATTAATGGTTTCTCTGACGATTTTGCCTTTTGCTATTCAGAACCATCTGCACCCACTGATATACCAATCGACATCGAAGAAATACAAAGTGACCACCCTGAAATGAGTCCTCAAAGTTTCCATAAAGTGGACGTAAATAGCAATGACGTTACAGCGGATGCTGAAAGGTAATGGGATAATACCATTCCTTGATAATACAATACAATTCAGACAATTCTTTTGACCTACTTATCCACAAGAGCCTTCTAAACCTACGCGACAAGCTCATGCTCAACGCACAATTGTCCTCTATTCCTCTATCGCTGTTCTAATTTAGTTGCTTACTTGCTTTTGCTGTTTCCATGTTTCCCCCTGTTTTGGTTTACCCTCTTGATTAACATCTTTTCCCTTATACCCGTTGTTTTTGCACGTTTTTTCCTCTTTTGGTACCCTTTGGTACTGCCCTATTTTATGGCTGTTTACATCCTATTTTAAAAGCTGATGATGGACTGGAATTGGTCCAAAACGTTTGTACTAATCAAATCATGACCTTGCCACTTGGATTTGTCTCATGGATTTGTCTTAGGGTGTATTTGATTGGCATTCTGAAAACGGTAGTAGGCTTGGAAGACTCGACATTTGTGTGATTGACTCCCCAATTCCAAATTTGATAACAAATTTGTAGCTAGGACACATTTGAAACACGAAGAAACACAGCTAAAAGTATTCTCCTAAGATCTATTCATGACCTCTTTGAGAAACGTCCAGAGCAAAGGCCAGTGCTCTAAGCAGTCTGTGCAATGAAGCATAGTGATACGGCATTCAAGGGGATTATATATAATGAGAATCCTGTCTAAAGAGCACTTGATCCGATTTTCGTAAGGGATGCTCCACCAAAGTTTCAATAGCATCCCGTTTCTTTTACCAAATTTTTGGAAACATATGTCTGCAGATATGCCGTAGCCAGTTTGTATTTTGGTGAAAATGAAGCAAGTGAAGTTATTGTTTTCATATTTCTAGAAAGCAAGACAGACTTCAGAAGAAAAAGCTGACTTATGCTATGGATATTGAGAAGGAAACGAATTCAACTTTGCATCGGCAGTCAAATCGACAGAGACAAGCAAGCAATGGCAATTCAAAAACTAAAGTATCAAAGAGCAAGCGAAATATACCTCGGCCATTTTCACCAGTTTTCACCAATGTTAACTTCTACGAAACTGAATCAAGGTGAGTTGCAGACAGAAACAGAGATAAGTTCATGATCTTTTGAAGTTTACCTGATATAGTCTCTTCAAAAAACCACCGCTTTTATATTATGCAGGCACATTGATTCGAGAGCTGAACAGTTGCTTAAATGTTCCATAACGATCTCTATGTTCACTGCCTGGACCCTCGTGAACTACCACAGCAAGGTTTTTACGTGTTTTTACTGCGCAGTCTCCGCTCTAATCGTCAGTATAAATTGTTTTCTTTTTATAGAGAATATACATTTAGGCAGTTATGTGCAATTCATTGGATATTAGAAGCAATGTCACAAGATCAGCCTATCTCGATGCCACCCATTTCTTCTTGCTGGCAATTAAGGTGAGGATAAATGTTTTGAGGAGTAAATGTGTTACGCATTTCTTCGCACACTCTGCATGAACCAAACTGAAGAGTGTCCGATGAAACGCGTATATGATGTAATAATTTGATATAATAACGTTGTTGGTAAGTGGTTACTTGATTTTCTTGCAGGTTTAACAGCTTTATCTTGCTGGTTTATCTTATATGTTGATTATTGTTCTGTTACAAGAGTTGATAGTGTTTCCGTACAGGTTACAAGTTTATTATATGTCCGTGAGTTTATTATGATGAGTCTGCTATTTAACCCTATCTGACCTGGGTGATTTGAAACACTCAATGCCTGGGGGGGGGGCGGATTCCGTCCCCATGTTTATCTCTGTTGTTGCCTGAGATATGGCAACCAAATTTGGCACAAAGGTTTTTCATCATATAAACAATGAATTTTTGAAACAATGGTTTAATTAGCATTGTTGCTGTTGTTGCTCGAGCATAGCTAATTTTATGACGTCATATGACGTCATAAAAATGCAAGTGTGTTAAAAGGTCGTAAAACTTAAATTTTTGTGTAGAAATGAAAGAAATAGATCAAAATAGATGTAAATTCATAGTTTAGACTCAATTGGACCAATTACAAAGGATTAAGAGAGATACAATGTATATTTTTCACAGAGTGGTGCACGACAGCTTGGTTACCATGGAAACAAGGCTAAAATAGAACGCCAAAATTGTTAACGTTTCATTGCTGTATGATAGAAAGTTAAACTTGCTAACTCTCAGAAGCATCCAGCAAACACGGAAAACGTATAAATGAAAAATGTATGAGGGGGGGGGGAATCCGCCCCCCAGGTCAGATAGGGTTAAGGCTATTTCAAAATTTTCCGTATTGTGATTATCAGCCAATTACTTTTATATTCCACAGCCCGCCAAACGTTTCAGCTCTTTCTTGACACGACCATTATTGTTTCCAAATTAACCCTACTTTGCCATTACTAATTAGCATCCACCTTGACAGCCAATGCAGCGTAAATTTAGGATAGAATTCTTGTTCCAACAGAGATTTAAAGGAAGATCGACAAACAGCACAATGGAAAGTTGAGCGAGAAAAAGCTGTGGATCCAATATGGAAATCTTTCTTAACAAATCCTAAAAAATTTACCAGGGTAAGTTAGAACTCCAGGGCCCTTCAACCGGGATCGATTTTATCTGTACAGTCAATAACGAAGGCTTTTCACCGTGGAATTGGTAATAGGTGACTCAGTAATAGATTCACAGTGCATGGTAGCAGTCACTACTTGCGGCAGAATATGTTTTATTCATAAAGTAAGGAAAATTCTCATGTTACCACCAGGAGTTACTTGGATACATCTTGTCTGAGTTGCATATTCCTAGGATGATATACTGATTGTATCATAACTCTACAGCTGATATAAATCGTTTCCTTTTTGTTGCAGGTAGTCGACTAGTTCTAATCATCTACCAGCTTTTATTAATACTGCATTCACACTGACACAGTTAAACCAGCTTTATCTAAACCAGTTTAAAATTCACCAATCAAATGACTGAATTTTTGGGATTGACCAATCAGAAGGCCCTGTTCACTAATCTGGTTTAGTTGAAGCTGGTTTAACTTGCAGTGTGAATAGGGCATGAAACTTTATCTTCGCAAATTGACGATATCACCATAAACTGCAAGAACAACGGCAATTTTAGTTTGTGTTTAGATACCAAGCAACGTTTGAGTCAATCCTTTCAGTCTGTTACTTTATTCGAAACAACCCAATTTGTCAGTTCAGTTTTTCATTTTCCCCGGTTTATGATGTCATTTCTCATTTCAGGGAAGGACAGGCAGGCGTGGCACCCTACTACAGAGACGTGTCTCAATTGCCCCTAATGCCATTCGTAAAATGTCAACAATTTCAAATTCAACTCCGCCTTTAATGAAGCTTTTATCACCAAGTATGTTATTTACGCAAGTTTTTACCTATTGTACCAAACAATGTTGATTGATTGGTGTTATTCATAAATGTTGTAGAAATTTTATGAATTCTTGAATATGCGCAACACCCCAACGGTGATTAAAGATGTAAGGTTTTCAAGTCGAACTCGTCGAATAAGCCGCATTGAAGTATCACTCGATCTTTACTTTTTTGTGGAATAACCATGAGCAATAGGACACCTAGAGTGTGGCTATTTAAAACTTATTTAAGTAGCGAGCCATTTTAAATGATTGTTGTTTTGTGTTTTGAAATTTTGACACCACCTTTCACTGTTGCGTAATCTTGAGATTTTGAGTGGTGAGCCATCAAGGCACAAAAGCAATTAGTTAAGGTAGCTCGCTACTGATATAGATTTCAAACAGCTACACAATGGGGGTCCTTTTGCTCATGGAATAGCTAAAGGGTCTAGGAAAGATTTTGCTTGTTAATTTTGAGTGATCGCAAATCTTGCCTGATATCCAATATGCGACAAACTTTAGTTTGATTCAAACTTACTTATCTTGTCCATTGTCAATGGATGGTACGAGATAACTCATCCTGAATTGTGTCATATTTTATCCACCGTCCGATGTCCGAAAGTAGTTTTAGGACAGTCAGATGCTAAGCATATCGAACCAGTATCTTGTTCCTAGGTCACTACGCTATCTCACCTTATGATTCCTTTTAGCATGGAATTAGAAGGAGCTGACGACCTTTCTAACCCTGCATGTCGGGTTTGACATAGCAGAGACTCCAACCATACTCTCAGATTGGCAGTAAAGTGCCCTACTGTGTACCCACCTCCCCGCGCCCCTCGCAGTGCTATCTCAATGATACCATCCACGAAAGAGAATGCTCAATTTATCTTGCGGAAAAGTGTGTTAACATTTGAAATGTTGCCGCAATGTCTTACTCATTCCGTGTGTTACTTTGTTTGCAGATGAAGACAATTTTCATCCAAGAGGTAGAAGCAATACTACAACCAGTACATCTTCAAAGAGAAGTGACCATTCTCCGGAATCAGATTTCTCTGCACGAGGTGCCCGCTGTAAGTATAGAAAAGTTATCATTAATATGATGTTTTATCCTTACAACCTGGGGGGGGGGGGAGTTCTTGCATATCATGTCCAAGTTTGTAGGTGTTGTCTAGCTGATGAAGTTTTTGTGGGTTACCACGTACGTATCGAGTCTCAGTACATGGTTTTCTGTTTTTCTTCTAATAGCAAGGAGATCAACAGTGACTCCAGCTACTGAAGTCAGTGGATTACAGCAAAGTGCCATCAATCCGCATAGTTTCAAGGAGAAAGCTTTCACCGTTAAAGAAGTCGTTATTTCAAAAAATGCATTTGTTAGAAGAGGATCGAAAAGGGGCAAAGCAAGATCTCCTTCAATTTTGCCACGTGAAAAGTCCTCGATGGAAAAAATGAAGGCAGTGAGTATCGAAATCTGAACTAGCTAATTTGGCGATGGCCCTCTCTAGTTTGTATGGCGATGAGAATTCTACTGATATATGTGTATATGTGCAGGCACGTAGTCATGGTACGAAAGTTTCATGTAGATTCTGCTTGTGCTCCTCTGAAATGTTTGTCCAAGCTGTACGTTCTTGTGCTGTCGATTTTATCCGTTCAATATCTTCCTTGTTCTTGAAAGTGGTTAGTGGAAATAATCTCTTCATTAATCTCGCTCTGGTGATATCTTTGTTTGATGTTGTTAGGATAGTTTCTCGACGTCTACCTCTGAAATTTTTCTCTGATATTTTAAGGTAGAGTTTCATAACCTTTACTGCTAGCATGATTTGTTTGATACCTTGATAGAGCTCTTCTGGCATAGATTGATTGAGCTTTCCCAATAGGATAGCAAATAAAGTTATAAGAAAGATCCCAGAATATATGGCAAGTTAGAATTGAGGTCTTCAAGAGGCTGTTACGATAATGATATTTCTCCAGTTAAAACTTTATCATCTTTTCTTGTGATGATTATAATAAACAAAATGAAATTTCGATGGTCTGTCATAACGTTGGATATTTTCAGTAACCAGCCAGTAGTTGGTTGATTCTACTTCTAAATTTGATTTGTAGACTTCAAAGAAAGAATTCAGCGAAGAAGTAGAAGAGGATGAGGCCGCTGACGAATCAAATTCAAAAAAAGGTTTGCTTCTCTTTAAAAGTTAAAGTAAATTGAAACCAAAATTTTTTTCAGACCCTCAGAATAATTGGAAAATACCAGATTAACATAGTTTCTTGTTAGCTACCCAACATGTTAAACAAATCGGCTGAGGGCCTGTCTTGAAAATGCTTATTCGAATGGAAATTAGACAATCATCATTCAAACCGGGCCATTCAGGAATTTCGTTCCAAAACTTTTTGTCATTCTGTCAGTCTCAGAGGCGGCGCCTGCCCTGTTTCATATCTATAATAGTCTCATTTAACGAAGCATTGCGCAATCGAACTTGAAAGCATTGTTCGTGTTACATCTCAGGATTGTATTGGAGTTTCAGACTTGGATCCGAATTCGATTTCAAATTCGAAATTCCCATGCGATACCAAAATGCGATACAAATAACACCTTTGCAGTAAGTGCATAAATGCATTGGGCTGAAATCTTGAAGATGGGCCAGTGTAAATTTCATTACATTTTTGGCAATGAAATGACTTGAATGGAGACCTGAAAGGACTTTGATGTGAATCTGCCATGAAAATATTTGATATCTTATACAATTTCTAAATGGTGGCATTTATCATATTTTAGGATGTGACGTCTATCAAATCTAAAACCAGAAGAGTGACAGGATTTTGCTTGCCACCACTTTGTACAACCTTGATTCTTGAAGACTGTAACGTATTTCCTCCATTGATTTAAGATTCGCCATAACTTTTACTTTTTCAAAATTTTCCATGAATCCTCTCAAGCAAGAACCAAACGCTACCATTTTGAAACAATCAAGATATCACAAAAGTTTTAGGGCGTATATGCAACATCAAGCGATTCGATTCAAAGAATGCTGCAACTGAAGTTTACACCAACCGTTTTGAAGTTTTGAGAGATTAGAGGCCTATGCTCTGCGGAATGGTCCATTGACCAATTGATATTAGCGTGGGGGTCAAAAAAGCAGTATACAAATTTTTTGGCTCTAGTGATGTGATTTTAACATCAATAGATGGTTTATTATTTTCAAAATGTTCCCTATTGTTGAATTGAAGATATATACCTTATCAGTGCATGTTGGTGCTTTGATAGCGGACATATTAATTTGGAAAGCTCAATCTTGTATCCATCTGCAAACCAGAGCTGTGGTCTATTGGCCTAAACAACGTTTTGAGGCACCGTGAATCAACGAAAGTCTTGATAGAATTTGAATAACGCTTGATGCTATTATGTTATGTTTGGCAGACATCATCCCCCAGTTACGCATCAAGAAGATTCTTAATTTTCTTTAATTTCAGTTTTTTATTTTGACATGCTTTGAGACATTGCTTTGCTCAAAAGGCCAAAACTGTGGTTTACAGTTGGGTACAATTGGAGCTTCCACGATTAATATTTCTGCTTTCAGAGCACCAATACATCTACATCCAGGTTAACTACCGAGGGACATTTTTAGAGTAATTAGCTAGACGGAGCAGAAACTGTGCAAGCATGCGCGAAAAATCATAACTTTGAGTCCCCTTGGCTCCCTCCAACAGATTGCGAAATTAGGTAACACTTGATAGTTTCTTCCTAGGGACTTGAACTCTTGACTGATCATTTCAAAAAGCTTATCTGTCCAAACACTTTCTCATCTCAGATTGGTCGATGACGTCATCTTATGCAGTTTCTGCTATGTCAATTAGCTATTGTTTACAGCTAAAGTCACATCGCTGGATTTAATGAAATCCGTATACTTTTTTTCGGAGGCCCCGGTATGTTCTAATGTCTTTCAAATGAAATAACATCTTTCAGCTTCACCTTCAAAGCAGAAATTCGTAGCAGCTGCAATCGCAACATTCGGTGCAATATCTGCAAATTCAAAAGCATACAAACTGCCAAAAGAATGCAAAGAAAAGTTTGAAGTTGTGGCCGCCGAAAGTGCTTTGGTGTTACATGATAATCTAGAGCAAAAGGAAAGGTATAACCTAATTTTGTTGTTAAGAATTTTACTTGAAGTAAAAACCGTAGATAAAATCCTTAGAGTTTGAACTCTGAGATACTTCCATTAATCAAGGTGTGTGTTATAAATATAGGTAGAACCAAGGGTGTTAGGACACGGATGTTTTGATTGATTATTTATTTACCTTGCTTTGATCCTTGTGTCTTATTTTGCTGTCTTGTTTTCTGTTCTGTTTCGTCTTCAATTCAGCGCGGTTAGGCCCAACCGCTCTCAAGTTGTTCGAATAGAGCTCCATTGTATTTCTGTGTCTTAGTGCACTTTCGCACACAGATTTACAAGGGGGCTCTATTCGAGCAACCTGAGAGCGGTTGGGTCTAACCACGCTTAGTTGAAGACGAAACAGAACAGAAAACAAGACAACAAAATAAGACATAAGGATCAAAACAAGGTAAATAAATAGTCAATCAAAACATCCGTGTCCTAACACCTTTGGTAAAACTTGTGAATCTAAATGTTAGCAAAAACTACAGGGTGTCCAATAAAATCATGCTCCTTTTGTGTGGCTGCTGTGGAGGAGCCATAGATTCAATTATCTCGGTTATTACACAGTTGCATAGGTCAGGCCTCAACTTAGAGTTTGAGACCTTGTCTGAGTCAATTTGGGACGTGGTTTCTGATTTATAATAGAGTAAAGGCAAAATAAGTGGTTGCTTCAAAAACAGCACTACTGTTGTCTACCAGCAATTTCAAAATCAAGTAAGTTTCCAAAGAAAGGGTTCTATGGTCGTATTAAAATCTTTGCTTAACTTTTTAAAGTGTTAGTACAGTGTCGTCTATTCATAAGAAAGCACTTTCTACATTTTAGAAATGTAGTGAAAATTTTGATAGGATGATAACATTCTCGTTATTTTAATATGCGAAAGGTCTGTACTGTACCTGCTTGACGATAGTTCAATGGGCAGGGACAACTTTATCCAGAAACTTCATTTTTCCCTGCTACTATTTGAAAATGCTGTAGTGTCTAGCCTTGCAGTACAGTATGGGACTTTACAGGTATAAAGGAGCTATTATACCAGAACGATGTCAACATTAGTCAGCATGGGTCAGGGCCTAGGAGAGGCGAGCTGGGTTGCAAGAGTGGGTGATAAAGGAAAATTTTAGCAACACGCCCTTGTCTGTTTAGTCATACCCTCCTATACACTGGTAAAACGCTGCTTTTAGATGGAAACACCCGCCTGTACGCTGTTAAAAGCATAATGCTTGAATGAAGAATTTGTTTATTTCGTGTGTAAAGACCAAGGTTAGAATGCCAGTGACCCGCAGGCCTTGAAACGTCCCTTAAAGAAAATTGAAAGCAAAGCAAAATACATGAATACATAAATATATATCTTTCCGGGTCCCTAAAAGACCCGGACCCCCCGGTAAGTACCCTGGCTACCCCCTCTTATCAACAGTCCTGACATTAGTTGTTGCCATTTCTTGCAGGGAAAGTGTTGCCGCAATGGAGAGGAAATTCTTTGCACTTCATGTAATGAGTGATGTAAACAAAGCAATAAATATTATGAGATCAAAAAGCAGACTTAGAGATGAAACGGACGAGGAAAAGAAAGCCAGGTTTTCTGAAGAATGTTCTTGGTAAGAAATCAATATCCCAATGAGGTTTCTACTATATTGGATTTTTGATTGGAAGTATTCGTTTCCCCTCAAATTGTTTTTCTATGATATGTTTGTTAACATAATTGTATAGGGGTAAATGTTGCTTTATAGAAGAGTAATACTTGATTCACACTGACATATTTAAACCAGCTTTTCTGAACCAGTTTAAATTTCCAGCAATCAAATGACTGGATTTGTTGGATTGACCAATCGGAAGGCCCTATTCAAAACCTTGTTTAATTTAAGCTGGTTTAAATTGCAGTGTGAATGGGGCATAAGCTATTGAAATCCATGTATTCAATCGTGTAACACAACGTAAGCATGATTCCTGTCAAAATTTTCAAGTGTCAAACTTCTTATCAAGACAACTGCCTCTCCTTACAAAATTGATTGCAAAAAACGTAGTTAGAATTGATGTCCTTGATGAATTGATGAATTGATGTGATGACGTAGTTAGAATTGAAGGAATGATGAATCTCGCCAGTTTAGTGATATTCCTGCCTAAAGGCTGACCTCCTTTTCAGTAGTTTTTGGTTGGCGACGTGTGTGTTTGCCTGTGGTTCATGTTTTTCAGCAACTGACCATGCGCATAAGGCAAGTGCACTGGTTACCGACCAAAACTACTGCAAACAGAGGACGGCCTTAAAGGCACTCTGAGACATTTAGTATTTGTATTTGTAGTTGCATTTAGTATTTGTATTTAGTATTTTTAACATTGGAATTCATTAGCTTATTACTGTTAGCTTCATTTTTATGGCAATCCAGTGATAAGGAAATTCATAATCAAACATTTTCAGAATACTGCGCAATCGATTTTCATGATTCTACAACCCTCGAGTCTCCTTTAGGTTATTTCGTCATTACTGTTTTCTTTCTCGCAGGTACAAGAGTCTACTTGAAAATCTTCCATCAGATATACGCGAAGATAGAAATAATGCATTAATTCTCGATATGATTGCCAAATATGGATCAGTAAGTTGTTTAAACATGGTTCTCATTTTTCGGAGACCGTCAGCGAACCTTCTGTTACGATGCTTATGTATCGAAGACCGTCAGCGAACCTTCTGTTACGATGCTTATATATCGCAAGGCGTCAGCGAACCTTCTCTTACGATATTTACATATCGCAGGCCGTCGGCGAACCTTCTCTTACGATGCTTATGTATCACTAATGTATATAATTACGATGCTTATATATTACGAAATTTTGCTCCATACTGTGAGCAAGACTACGAGCAAAAATGTATATCGCTTGTTTTTATTGTAGCTTGAAGGCCGCAAAATAAGCAGTAATCAATTCACCAAAGTGCTGTCAATGCTAAGACCATGGGAATTGTGCTACCCTGATATCAGTGCTGCGATTGAGGTGAGGCTGCTTCTACAAGCATTAAGAGATTGTCTCATTTTTATAAAGCTTGCACAGTATATCATATACTGTAGATGTATCAAATTTTGATTGGCTGAAAAATTTTCACATGTCGGTGAAAAGTTGCACGAAGTTTCATTAACGTTATGGCAGTTCTGGGAATTTGTGCTACCCTGTTATCAATGCTACTATTGAAGTAAAGCTACTTATACCCACGTTTTACCCACGCATAACATATTTTCTACTAACATATTTTAATATTTTATATGTTATATATATTAATATTTCAATATATTTTAATATATTAGAATATTAAAATATTAAAACATAATAACATATTTTAATATTTCTACACACGCATAACATATTTGACATCAAAGATTGCACAGTTTGTGTATCAAATTTTGACTAGATGATGAATTTCAAGTCTTAGCGACATGTAGCGCGAAATCTTGCCAATGTTAGGACCATGGGAGTTGTGCTACCCTGATATCAGTGCTGGGATTAGGCAAGGCTACTTCTAAACATGTTGACAAGTTATCGTGACTCTAGGGTCAGACAGCATCTGTGTCAAATTATGATCGGTTGGTAAGTGCCCACGGGTTTGCAAAATTGACAATTAACAATGCGTAAAACTGCACAATTTTAGTCCCATTCTGCACGTGTTTCCCATCCTTCGAAAATAAATTCTGTGCAAAAAATTAAAAAAACAGAGCCGCTCAAAACGTTTTAGGCAGTTCGTAGAAGGCACTTTCTGTGCCCAGCAGCCAAACACTTGACTTGTTGTCAATTAAAGAAATGCTTTCGCAAGAGACATCTTCCATTGCGTAACAGACTTTAAATAATCTTGCACATCAGTACCTTAGTAACCTTTCGGTAGATATCTGATTTCAAACGCGTAAGGCAAGAAACTCTAAGCATGATACTGCAGTGCCATTAATGTGAACTATGAATGATCAAATGGAATTCCATTTTCTTACTGATCTTGATTTTGCAACGCTACTAAAGAGGCGCTCTCGGTCTGCTCTTTCAAATCAACTAGAGACAGCTGGGGTATGACAATCTTTGATTTTCTTATTGAATTTTTTACCCTTTGTGAAAGTTTATAAGATATATATAAGATTTGGTAGCCGCGGGGAAATTTATATGTTGTAAATATTGCTATCAACATATTCCATATTATGATCAAATATGTTCCAAATTCCTCTTTAGTTTGTTCGAGACAAGATCGTAGAGATGGATCGAACAGAATTCGAAGATTGGTTCCAGTCACGGTTAGTTAGTGCAAATTACACTCCGAAGAAGAATTCAATAGACAAAAGTTAAATTCTTAGTACTAATCATCTTAGGAGGCAGAACTGCACATACCATGTGAACCACTAGGGCTGCGGTCCTTTGAATTATTCATATCAAATTTGGTTCAAGAACTCTCCGATAACCAGTTTATACTGCGAGAGGCACTCTCTTCTAACTCCATTGCTAATTTTTATGGGCGTCATTCTCTGCAAAATTTACTTTACATGCAGCATAACAAAAGCTTCCAATGACTTCTGAAGACTTGTCAGTCCACAAGCCTCCCCTGTCTCTGTCCGATAGTTTTGTTTTATGTTAATAGAAAAACACTGCTAAGAGAGTCTAAAATAGCCTCCAGGGACCTCCCTGGAACTCAAGCCATCCTTGGTTCTACATGATGTAGAGGAAATCATTACAGACTCAACAAACAGTTGTTGTTTCGTCCTTTGACTGAACCGATACTGCTTCAGCTGACTGTATCATCGAAGCGACAACAGCAACATCAGTTCAATTCGGTTTGATTCAATTCAATGAAATAAGCGACAATTGAGGGTTTTAAGGAGTAAGGCATAGCCAATAGAGACCATGAGTAAGGCTAGGAAATAGACCTTTTAGCCAATCTCGTCCCCAAAATGAGTTCGTTGCTCTTCTCTGCTTTGGGATCTAGGAGGCCTTTCTGTTATTTCATTGGCTATTCAAACACAATAGCAAACATTAGTCATTTCTCGAAAACTCTCTAATCATGCGAATATCAAAAATATGATCTTGTCACTAAGCAACAACCATTACAATGTTGCTGTGTTGCTCAGAATCGAGGTCGCATAATAAGCGTTGCCTAGCCAACCGTGAAATCCATAATGCTTTCTAATGCACCCTTTTTTGCACATTTGATCGAAGTGTACAGGGGTGTTTATCGGGCTTCGTGATCAGCGCATGACGTAAGAACACCCTGGGAACAAATTTGACTTTTAGCTGTTCTGCAAAAGAACATGGATTGAGCGTTATTTTTATTCATTTTTATACGAGACGTTCGATCGAGTGGCGTGAGAGCTTGTACCATTATTGTGCACATTCGTGGATTCTACAAAGTATCAAGATACGGCTCGATTGAGATTCTTCTTAGAATGGCTAAGAGGTCTATTATTGGACCAATTCTTGTTGACCATTAATTTTTAGATGATCGATTGATTGATTGATTAATTGATTGAAAAAACCCTGGCGATCTCAAAATTTGCTTTTCAACTTTCTTATTTCCTGTTTCGAATTTTTGTTAACATCTTTTACGTTATAACGGCTAATAGCTATATTTTATCGATTATATGTAGTAGAGTTTTTGATGTTATTTATATGGGGTTGATTAACAAAGATTTATATATTAGATTTATAGAAAAGATAGTTTTCAAATCTTTTTGATCAAGAAACGTTTTTATGTAGTTTGATTCAGATGTTGATTTAAATGATCATAGATTAAGATATTTATGGAGGAAAAAAGTTGTCATCTGAAAAAAATAGTTTTCAGAACTTTTAAAAACAAGAAACGTTTTTATGTAGTTTGATTCAGATGTAGATATAAAAATGATCATAAATTAAAATATTTATGGAGGGAAAACTTTGTCATCTGAAATTTGACCTTTGGAAAGAGTGCAAGGAAGCACTATCGGGTGAGTCAAAAAAAGTTTAGGCGTTTGGAGGGCCGTTGAATAAACAGTATATCACCAATATTCAAAACTAAAGGGTTAATCTATCACTCAAAGGCTAACGTAGATGACAAATTTTGTTTGGTAAAATCAAACATCTTTAAGACCCAACAATAATCAAATGCTTGTAAGGGGTTTCTATGGGAATCGAGAATTCCACATTGCATTCTGGTCCATGATTTATGTGGCATTGAAGTTTACATTGTCAGCTTGAGATGCTGAATTCAAAGTTTAATTGAAGGTAAATTATGGATCAGAATGGAATGTGGAATTTTTGTTCCCAAACATGCCTTTACCAGCATTTTCTTGATTTCTTGGTCTGTAAGATGAGGGATACTGTCAAACAAAATTTTCTCATCTAAGTTGACCTTTGACTGATAGATGAACATTTCAGTTTTGAATATCGGTCACATACTTTTTATTCCACAGCCCTCCAAACGCCTAAACATTTTTTGACTCACCCGGTACATATTACCCAAAAAATTTTCTTCTTTCAAATCAAATGATATTCAGTTTTGATGCATCCATAGGTGGAATTATTAATCTTTTGTCTAATTGAGACTTTTCAGTATGCATGACATATGTCAGAAATAGGAATTTGCAAGGAGATTTACATTAGTAACTGAACGTCCTGCACTGTCCAGACCTGCGGCTTTCAGATGCCAAAATTACTCCCTAAAGTTACTCGACTCAGTTGGATATTTTAACGATGAGGAACATTTTGAAGTTACTTCAAAGAGTGATTATTTTCACCTTTTCCAATTTTGTAGATTTTATTTATACCATAAATCTGTTCCAGTTGAAATATTCGTAGATCCAACGAGAAACCGTGAGCTTTGAAGGCTTTGAAAAACGTGATATATGTTCATACAGCAGTGTTATTCATCATGTGTCCCTTTTCCCGTGTAGACTGCTGTCTCTGTTACTCCAAGCTGCAGCACACAGGGATAGAAGGCAATAGGGCTCTAGGAATAGCGAGGAAAAAAAATCTATTTGGTGTTTCTTGCGATGCCCAGAGTAAAAGTAGCTGGCTTAGTGGCCTAGAGTTTTGCTCCTAATCTGCAGTTATAGAAGGACATTTGACAAAAATTATGCTTCAAGCTTTTCAGTCCATCGATCCCCCTCCCCCCCCCACCCACCTCTTCCGTCATCTTGTTCTTACTTGTATTAGTCACTATTGGATATCGAGAACACTGAAATAGGATGGAATAGGAAGACACTAACGCTCAGTGGACTTGTCCAAATCCGTTCTGCGTACTGGAAACTTAAACAACCTCAATACCAACAAAAACACAAGGAGTAACTTTTCTTGGTGGCAGTTCTAAGGAAGAGACTAGGGCGAGTCCGTACATATTCATATTCGTATTGAGATTGGACCGATTTCACCAACGTTTATGTGAAGATGAAATGAATATCTAACAGCGCCCAATCTCTCTCCCTCTTATTTATGATAGAAAAATGTTCAACGGATATAAAACTGCGGCCTTATTTTCTTTTGAAGAAATTATGCAAGATTTCAGAAGAAACAGTTTGCAAGGATGATAAGCATATGAAAAGTCCCTTTGATATGTTTTCTTTTGTAAACCTACAGCTAAATGAAAGTCGTTCTAGTGTTACATTTACCCAAGGTGGCTAAAGGCGGCTTGGTCTATGTACCTCTCTATCTACTTCCATAATTTGTTAAATATTCGTTGTTGTGTTTCCAGAGACCTATATGCACCCACGCGTGCTAATATTTAATCAATCCACACAACTTTGCCACAAGCAGCCAGTAATCTATGCCGAAGTTTCATATTACCTTCAGTTTGGTTAAGACTGCACGATAGACTGATTAAGACCACGTCCAAAATTTATGGCTTGCTAGCAGAGTTCTATCTCAGGTTCGTGCATGGTAAGTAGAATTTGAAATTCTACGCAAATTTATACCAAGATGCTTCTGAATGGTTTTATATTATTTTCTTTATTACGGTCAACTTCTTAATGATTTAGGCCAGAAATCATAAAAGAAGAAGGTGGATGCAGGAACGGTTTATCATGTTACCTACCTTATAAGCATGATTGCCCTCGTGCTCCCAAGCATTCCCTTTGATACCATATATGATATATCATACCCTGACCTTAGATTAGATCATAGAAATTGACTTAAAACGTCAAAAGGCAATGCATATATTACTTTCCATTTTTTTTCTTTATTTTTCTTGTTTCAGCAAAAGAAGACCTACTCAGAAAGTTTTGTTCAGAGGTATGAGGTATGAAAAAATACGGCGATTGAGTTTCATGGGACTGAAAAGTGCTACTTCGTTTATTTATCTTGTTGCTAGGCAGAAAAGGGCTCTTTTCGGAACTGAAGAAGAACTCTCTGTGACCCAGAGCCATTTAGGCTACTTTCAGGAAGTACTGATCGGGGATTCCTCCTCCAAAACTCTATATTTACCACATATTTGGTCAATATTAACTTGGTGATGATATTATCACAGAAGCTTTCGACAAATATTCAAGCTGTGTGCGTACTTCTAACCATAGCACTTATCTTCGCGTTGGATTTCAAATACTGAGAAAATCTTTACATTTTCAATAAAAATTGATTCAAAAACTTCATTTGGGAATATGGAACCGTTTTGGTAATTTACACCTAACGTATGAAGTGACAATTAATAATTTCTTTACTTGTAGCTTTCAGGAAGAGTAAATAAGATGCAGAACTTCCGAATTATTCTTGTGTTTGTGATACAGGCAGTGCATTTCTCTCTTGAAACAGGTACGTCTCTCTCTTTGTTCTCCAATCTCGGAAGTTTGTTGTCGTTGAGATTGATATATTTTCAGCCTGGGAAGTGCATTTGACCAGATTTTGGTCGGGGACGTGCCATCGAGGCTTCAAAAACATACCTTTTCTTATACCAATTTTTCGAAAAAGTATATCCGACCTTATATATTTCATATAAAAATATTAAAAATTTTGAAAATTGATACCGTTCTTTATACCAATATTTGGAAAATAGATACCCTTCCCGATGGCACGTCCCCGTACCCGAAATATATGTAGTGCACCCCCCGGGATTTTCAGTAGACACCAAATTGATCGTTTTGCAGATATCGTCTTTTTAGGCCAATTTGATTTCGTGGAGTGACCATTCTTCAGATCATAGGCCTAGGCCAAAAAGTATATTCCAATAGCCATAGATTCGCCATGGCAGCAAAGCAACATCATGCTATTGTATTTTCACCGTAAAAGTAGCACCAACAATCTTGATCTCGAATGCCAATAAACGAAGTTTTCCTTTGTAAAAACATTGGAGTATATATAAAGAGCGGAACAGTTTGCCCCACCTATGTGGGTGCAGCATCAGAAATATCGGTCGACCGAATGCTCGAAAAAATTTCTTCTCAACGAATCTTAAAGTCATGGAACAATCTGCCAAATTAAGTCGTAAACTGCTCTGTTTTGAACAATTTGAGAAAACCTGTGATTGCTATAACTTAGCCGAATGTATGCGAACCACCTTTTTAGGCCACTGGCATTCTGTTCCCACATCACATGATATAAATATCATTGTTAAACTTCTCCAACGTGTACAAGGATTTCAACATCTCCAAAGAATAATCTCTTGAGCCATGTTCATTGAATTAAAACGCTCAACCATGTTCATGCAATTAAACCATGCACCATATGGTGGAGTGAACTGTGAGCAACTACTTCAGCAGTGTCTATTTCTTGCTTAATGAACTAAACCGCACTTCAGGTGGAAAAGCAAACAAGAGAGTATGTAGTAAGTCTAGTAATTCTATTCCAGGTTGTGACCTTTCACTTACATCATCCACTGGTAACTTCACATCGCCGGGATATCCTTCAAAGTATCTCGCTAGCAAACAATGCAGATATTCAATCTCCGTTCCAGTTGGAAAGACAATTCAACTAGATTTCATCAGTTTCAATTTGGGGAAGCTCGGGTGTGTTTATGCAGAACTGAAAGTTTACGAAGGCACAAGTGCCAGTGGGACACCTGTGTTGACAAAATGTGGAACAAGCCGTGACTCGTTTATTTCAGAAACTAATCAGCTGTATATCGTCTTCAAAGCAACGCTCATGACAACGCCTGGATTCAAAATTCGGTACACAGCAAGAGACGGTAGGGTTCTTCTTTTCGAAGCTGACGAATACTAGTAGACCAGTTCAGCAACACTTTGTTTATACCTACTTCAGGTCATCGACCACCTGGCTGGGAAATCAGGACAATCACTTGACCTGAAGTGGGTGGGTGTGATACTGTTAGCTGAATGCTGTATCAAATGCTCTGACTGGTATCGTACGATTTAACAGAAAAGTAACTTTCTCCAAGAGACGGTTAATTGCCAGAAAGAGGATTCAAAATGTTTGATACAAAACCGAAATTGATTTCCTGGAAGCTGTAATTCTCTCCAAAATTATTACCTTGTAATCGCGTGCATCTTTTAGACTTTTAATTCAAATTCTATCTTCTCTGCCTCAAGATCTTTCTCAGATATTTTTATGGATTTTGCTGATTTCGCTAATAGAATCATTCTTGCAAGCTGATGCAAGAAGTTTTATAAACAGCCTCCAACAAGATCTCCCACAATGTCAGAGCGAAGTGATCGATTTTGGTAAGATAAATTTTCACATATGGCTATGGCTACTTCTTTGAAGTGAAATGATTAATGTTCATGTCTGGCTTGGATGTATGGTTTATCAAAATCGAAGAATAAATGTTTATCTTTAACCTTAGCTAGAAATTCAGGAAACTGTTCGCTCTTGGAGGAGAACAGCTATCAGAAGTCTGCTTTCATATCACAATGGAGGCTGAGAATGGGGCACTTTGAGCATAAGTGTACGGGAAGAAAGAATCTAGGGGGCTGCCTGACACAAAGCCCATTGTTTACTAATATTTTTGCCCGACTAAGGACAAAATTCCGCCAGAGTGGGGCTCATTTTTGACAATTTTTTCAAAGTTGGGGGCTACCACCCCCGCCCCCCACCTCGTACGCTTATGACTTTGAGGTTCGAGTTTGCGCCCCAGATAGAAATTTCAAGGCACAACTAACATCTTTGACCATAGCAAGCACGAAATCTCCCTCGTTTCTTTTGGCCTACTCACTTCTTGTCTCATAATTTTACAGGTTGCAACTTGATCTTTGGTTCATTAGAAGGGACATTCGTCTCTCCAAAATATTCCCTGCACTATCCAGACAGCAAGGCATGCACATACAAGATATCAGGGCCATTAGCATCAAAGATACATCTTATATTCTCTGTATTTATATTGGAAGAAAGTGCCTCGTGCAGCAAGGACAGTCTTTCGATTTACGAAGGCTCTGATACCAGTGGAACGCTAGCTGCTGTCAAGTGTGGTAGAAATACAACTCAGCTTCTCTCAATGGGAAATAGTTTGTTTTTGCAGTTTAAATCTGATGCATCAATCAATGAACAAGGATTCAGGATCTACTATTTCATAGGAAACAGAGGTAAGACAGAAGTAATTTCGTTTTTCATCCATTCCTCAATTATGTCATCTATTCGCAACAGGGGCGTTGCCAGAGCACTTTTTTTATCTAAAATCTTTGCGAGTGCCCCCAGTCCCCCTCATGGTTCCTACGTCTATGCCATAGAGCAGTAATCTCAAAACATTAGGCCTTTTTTGATCGGAACACCAATTTTCGCGCAGGTTGTCACAAGATTCTTACTGGTGCGACTGGCAATACTACTTCCCCAGCATTTCCATCAAGCTACCCAAATAATGCTTATTGCACGTACAAGATAACGTCTCCAAAAGGCACAGTAATTCAGTTAAGATTTCGCAGCTTTTTCTTGCCTGGATATGGAGATATGGACAGATTGAAGATCTATGAGGGAACAGATTCAACTGGATTGCTGACAGAACAAAGAACTTGGGGAATAACATATCCCTATCTTTCTACTGGTAATAACCTTTTTCTCGTTTTCGAAACTGATTCCACGGGAACAGCGAATGGATTTGATCTGGAATATTCCAGCGTAGAGGGTAAGTAATTTTGTTCATTATTTTACCCATGCATTTTATTCACCTAATGCAGAAGCTAGTCATTAAGAATATTTATTACCTGACTGAAGTTTCAAAAACGAGGCAATACAGAATCCCGCCACTCCAATTGGTTAATAGCACCTTTCCCGCGGGTTTCCCGTAGCCTTGTAAAAAAAGATACAAGGACGCGTTTTTGTCGCCACAGCAACTGCTTTAGGCCTAGGCCTGTGAGATTTGCAGCGAAGTCAAACGACATGATTGTAACAAAATGTGATTGATGAAATGCGAGTCAAGATTAGAAGATGCCAGGTAATAAAACTCGTACTAAACGGTTTTGTTGTTGTACAGGAAAATATACAGCCCTCGGTCTTAATGCACAGACCTCGCAAGCTCGGTCTGTACTTTTCAGACCTCGGGCTTTATATTTTCCTGTACAACGCAAAACTGGTTAGTATGCGCATAGAATTACCCAAAGAATCAGGGCATTGAATAGAACGTTTGCTCCACTACTTTACAAATGATTCAGGATCGAGCAGTGTTTTTGTACATTTTAGCACAAGAGGCTTGAGTGAGTAACTTGTGGGTTTCTATCTCTCTTGTGCAACAAGCACAGGATACAAAAGCAACAATTCTTCAATAGACCTTTTACCTGTTCTGAACAGAGTCAGAATTGAGCCGTATTTTGCTACATTTTGTCGAATTTTCGAATCTGCACAATACTGATGGAAGCTCTAACTCCACTCGATCGAACGTCGTGTATAAAACTGTATACAAATAACGCTCGATCCAGTCTCTTTTGGAGAATAGCTAAAAGGTCTATTCAAAGCGATTAGTGACCGGAGATAAAGGAAATTCCCCCAACCATTGCATCAAAACAAATACGGCTGCAAAAATTGCCCCGAAGTAAGTCAGGCAAACGCTCGCCTTGTGCAAGCCAAAGGTGGCTTTTAAGAGAAATTATGTGCTTATATGCTTATAAAGAAAAAAGAAGAGTAAATCTAATGTATGTCTCGTGGATTTTGTGTATTTTATTCAGGAGCTGTGTGGCAGTTGTTACATTTGGGCCCGGAATACTCGGGGATTATGATGCCTTCAGCTTCGCTTCTCTGAATCAAATAAATGAAATCTGCGAGACAGGACTTTCGATTTATTTTTCTAGTTTCGTAGCATGCATACAACTTCTCTTAAAAACAACCTTTCGTTTGCACAAGGTGAGAGTTTTCCTTATTGGTTTCGAGGCAATTTTGCGGCCATGTTAGTTTTGATTTACTGGTTGAGAGAATTTCCTTCATCTGCTGTCATTAATCGCTTTGAATTCAGGTGTCAATTATTGCTAGTTGGTACTGCTTAATTGCTAGGTACTAGAGCCGGTTGAAAGACGACTGGCATCTTGTTTGTTCTGTTGAATTTTCACAAGCAAGTTGTTGCATTATCGCTGGGATTTAAGTTTCTGATAGAAGGCTGACAGAGACAAATGTGGCAGAGATGCTGCACTGTCAACATCAAATGTTGTCAATGTTTTCGAACATAAGCACAGCTGAAGTATTTCAGTAGTTAACCATTGACTTACCTTTTATCACACCAGATCGTTGGAAAGAAGTGGAAACAGAAGAAAATGTTTGTTTTTTTTTGTTTTCAATTTGTTTTGAGTGGGCTTGTCAGGATTTCTAGCTACTGAAAGCTAATCTAGGCCCACTGTGCATGCCACATCCAGGCATGGGACCCCTAGTTTAACGTCCCTTCCGAAGGACGGCGAGGTGAGTTGCGAGGTCAGGCCTCAGAGGTCACCCATCCGAAATCTGACCTCACTCGACCAAGCTTAACTTTAGTCACCTGACGAAGACTGTATAAGCCACTCGGCCACTCACCCCACAAATATGGCACGTCTGCCTTTAGATGATAAACTTGATCTCTTTCGTACTTTTGGCATTGTCCATTCGGTATCCTACTAGTGGTAAGACAATTTCACGACCAACTCATCCCTTCACTGTACAGTTCTCGTGAAGCTTATTATAACCGTCGACCCATAACGAGAGCCAGTGTGTGAAGGCTGTTGATTTGGTCTACAATCGGTAAGGCTCTAAACAAACATCGTGAGGTAGTTCTTCCAGGGTGATGCTTTTAAAATGCTTAAACGATCTTTGGCAAGGGAGAGGGGAAGCCTCTTCATGCCTCCACTGGACATAAAACGCATTTTTTTATTCAAGGATGCAACATACACCTTACATCAAGGAACGGAGCCTTCACATCCCCATTATATCCTCACAGCTACCCTAACAACACGCTTTGCAATTACACAATCACAGTGCAAGCAGGATACAGAGTCCACCTTCATTTCTTGAAATTCAAAATGGAGTATCAAGAATCATGTTTATTTGATAGCCTGTCCATCTATGAGGGATCTGGTGCGAATGGCACACTTGCTGAGAAGTTATGCGGTGATAAGGAAAACAAGCAGTTCATTTCTGCAGGAAACAAGCTATTTCTGCAGATGAAGAGCAATGAACAGATAGCCAATGCTGGTTTCATGGTGAATTATTACACGACACAGTTATGTAAGTTTACGTACTACAGCATGGGTGTTGGGACACGGATGTTTTGATTGTTTGTTAATTTACCTTGTTTTAATCCCTGCTTCTTGCTTTGTTGTCTTGTTTTCGGTTCTGTTTCGTCTTCAACAGAGCGTGGTTAGGCCCAACCGCTCTCAAGTTGCTCGAATAGAGCTCCCTTGGCCTTGTATTTGCGTGCCTTAGTACGCCTTCGCAGAAGAAAGGTTTTAAAACCACAAAGCCATTGGGGTTGCAAATGCATTATACGACCGATCTTACTCCTCAGTAACTAGGGTTTGGCCACATTTCCCAATCCAACCTTGAAATCAATGCAAGCAGTGAATATCAATCATAACTATGCCATAAATTTATTTATTTCAGTTGGAATTTATGTTTGACACTAATAAATTCATGTTTTTATGCATTAAATCTCAGCAAAATCCACTAAAACTAGTCATTTAAATCACAAATGTTCTGACAAGAGAGCAAAATTTCCCCAGAAATAGTCTCGTGGGGGGGGGGGGGTGCTCCGTGCCCCTACCCCCATTGCCTCCTGCCCTGAAAACGAGGGACAAAGAAAACATTTCATATGGAAACAAAGTTTGAGGTGAGGGTCGTAAGGGCTGTGGACTTGCTTCAAATAAGGGCTGATGGTTTGCGGTTACTGCGGTTACTAGCTATTACTAGCAGTTTACGGTTGTTAGCCATAGAAATGACGGTTTTACGGCTTCTCTCTTTGTCAAAGGTTTCCGGATTTCTTTCCAAAGTATGTCTCGATGAGTCAAATTATCACAAAACTGACGATAAAAGCTACAAATTATTTTCCAGTACGATATAATTTTGTGAACATTCTACTAATGTTCACTTTTACCAGTGAATTTCAGGCATTGGAAGTCATAGAAAAGATAACAAGGCAGTCACCTGCAGCAGAAAACCGAGATAGTACATGCAAAGCGCGGGGAAATGTGAAGACGGTTTTAGCTGAATTTTGAGGCGGTCTTACTGTTTTTTAAGTATTTTGGAGGTTTTACGGTTTCCGTTGACTCCCTACGATCCCCACCTTGAGTTACCTTCAGTTTGTATGTAAGAGCAATGCAGAATGAATGACATACCCATTACTGCAACTACCGTATTTGTTTGGGTATCCACATTCCAACTTTTTTATCTCTCTTGCCAGCCTGCAATCAAAGACTTACGTCAAAAAGTGGGAAGATCAAATCGCCAAATAACCCGCACAACTATCCAAACAATGCACTTTGCAGCTATGAAATAGCAGGGAAAGTTGGAGAAACAATCCAGGTGATCTTTTCAAAGTTCTTCTTGCAAATGAGTGCAGGCTGTAATCATGATAGCATCAAGATTTATGAGAATTCTAAATCAAGTGGCTCATTGGTGTCGACTAGATGTGGAAATGATACAAGAACATTTACATCGACTGCAACAAAGATATTTCTGGTTTTCACTTCTGATATGTCTGTAGCCAGCAAAGGATATGAAATTTATTATCAAGTTGGCCCTGAAGGTGAGCAAAGTTTCTATTCTTTCCTGTGGTCTGTTACAAATTAGATGCCAAGTACAAATGCCAAGTGGTGGCACCAGGGGAGGGCTAGGGGGCTGCAACCCTCTCCCGTCGGACAAAGAAAGAAAGAAAGAACAAAATGAACAAAAAGAAAGAAAGAAAGAAACTAGTGAACAAATTAAGACTAAAGAAAAAGAGAAAGAGAGAAAGACGGAGATGGAGGAATACAGAAGAAGAAGGAAAAAGTATTCCTCTTTTGGTTTTCCTTCCCATGTTATTTCCTCATTATTTGAATTTGATTCTCTGTCATGCAAAAGTGAACTGGGACCTTATTTTGAGTTATAACGAAATAGTTTGTAAGAGCAACAGACCTAAAGGGCTTTCCACATTAACCAGTTTTGAATGTAGAGTAGAGTGACGCTGAATTTCTTTCAAAATCTTTTACCATTAGGTTGCGGAGGAATCTTCACTGCCAGCAGTGGTCAAATACTGTCTCCTGGTTACCCAAGCAAGTATCCAAACAATGCCTATTGCAGTTACAAAATAACTGCCCAATCAGGAAAGAGAATCAGCATATTTTTCTCACAGTTCTCCTTGCAGTACCACGAAGGATGCAAAACGGACAACTTGCAGATATATGAGGGCCTATCAGGCAAGAACCGAACACTTACATCAACTAGATGCGGAAGTGACGTCACTTACTATCTTTCGACGACCAATCAGGTCTTGCTAAATCTTAAAACAGATTCATCGGAGCAACAGACCGGGTTTCAAATCTATTATTACATCGGGGATTCAGGTTTGTTTTGAACCTTGTTTCGCGTATTAGTAACTTTCTGACTTAGCCTCAACATTGTTTCCTCGTTTTGTGTTTTCTGAAACTCATTACTTTCGTCTCGCAGCTCTTCTTAATCGACTGTTAAAATCAGTTGCCAAGTGAATCTGACTGAGACTATTTTGATTCAAAAACTGATGTTACCACTCCATTTAATACTTTTTTTCTTTATTTCATTTCATTCCTATGTCTTCTCTTCATCGCCAATTTCTGTATGCGAAACGAGTGAGATAGCCATCCCTTTTTCAAAGCATCTTTTCGTTGCTCGCTTCGTTTGTCAATCAAAAAGAACGGATTTCATCGTAGATCTGCCGTTTTGTCTCAATATTCGATAGTTTAATGGTAATGTTGAACCCTGCTATCTCGACTCCCAAAGGAAAATTAAAATTTGTTTGAGATAGCGAAGTTTCGAGACAACCATAGCTGTCGCATGTATACTTTTCTTGTGAGATGATTAATGCAATGTTCATCTCATCGAGACTGGAAGCTGGAAAAAATTTGGTTGATTGCAGCTATTTAGTTTTTCTCACGACTTATCAAACAAAGCTTCTAGTCTAAATTTTCCACAACTCCGGAACCTTCTGACCGATGTTTGTTTGAAAAAATCTGTATTTGAGCTTGCTTTTGGGCTTTAAAATAAGGCACGATTCGATGAAATCGGAGCATAATTCATAATTTTATAGCTCTGCAAGCGATTTTACGTCATTTTGGGATACCCGCTATGCTGGAGAAACATAACACACAGCTTGGGCTACTATACTGCAGGGGTAAGTTTCCTTAACAGAAGCTGTGGTTTTATTCTATGCTGCAGCATGGGCAGCTCGGAAACTATTGTTATGTTGTCTGGTCTAACTATGAAACAAAAAGATTCAATACTCACCCAAGCTAAGCAAGAATGTGTGGTGTATTCAGTTACAACATTGTGTTTTGGTTAGGCCTGAGCTTCAAATTCTGAATCCAAACTGAAAAGCTAGGGAGGCGGATTGCTGTTGCATTTCTGTTTGGATTCAGACTTTGAAGCTGGGGCCTAAACAAAACACAATGTTGCAACAGCATACAAACATTCTTGCTTGGCTTGGGTGAGTATTGAATCATTTTTGTTTCATGGTTAGTTCAAACAGAACAAAAATAGTGTCCGAACTGCCCATGGCTGCAGTTGTTGTGACACAGTGATGCGATGATCAGATTTTGCAGCCTGAACAGTAACCGGGAAAGAATTCAATCTTCGGTAGAGCCCCACCACTAAAGCATCAAGACAAAGGAGTGACAAGCTCCATTAGCCTTAGGTCTTCTCGTCTTCTGCTAGAAAAGCTAAAATTTCACATTACCGTTCACTGTTGTCTACCGTTGTAGGATGTAACAAGAAGTTCACATCATCTAGAGGCACATTTAAATCTCCATCTTCACCACAGCCTTACCCAAACAACGCATTTTGCACGTATTCAATAGAAGTAGCAGCTGACAAAAGAATACAATTAAATTTTCAAACAATGTCATTACAATCATGCTGCAGTCCGGTTCAATGTGACACTTTGAAGATATACGATGGCGTAGACTCCTCTGGGCCTCTTTTGAAGACCGTGTGCGGTACATTGAAAGATCCGGTCGTATCTTCAAGCAATGGGTTGTATTTGGAATTCAAGTCGGATGGAACTATTCCGAATTATGGGTTTACAGCAAGTTACATTACCAAAGGACCAGGTGTGGTGATTTTACTAGTACTTTTTGCATATTAATTTCATTCACATACACCTCATTTAAAGAGCTAGGAGAAAAGCGTTTTAACTTTCAACTACGGAAAAAATTGGCCAAATATTTTGCCTGAGACAAACCCCAGGAGGTAGAGCACTGGACCTCACAGTGTAATTTTTTGTGCATCGCAGACATTGAATTTCTCACCCTACTTGGAAGCAACCTTTTCAAAGCAAGTTTGGGGGTGAACTAGAAAAACAAAAGAAAAATAGCTGATTCCCCTTTGAAATCGTGTAGGAGAGCGATTATTTCACAAGTATGCCCCCATTTTAATTTTACAAAGGTTAAAAAATGTAACCTGCTCGAAAGCAAAGTCGCTACAAACGATCTCCCGTACAGCGGTAAATACCTGATGTATAAATTAGCTATTGAAGTAAGAAATGTCAAATTTTTTCATCTGATACATTCAGTAAGCCTTCGCTGGATCCAACTTAGCTTTAGTGAATTTAGCCTTTTGATTTAACAATTTATTGTGAGAAACTTTAGCATGCTCTCGACTGACCTTCTGTTTCAGTTCAGTTGCTGAGATCTCTCAGATTTGTGCCAAGATACGCTTTGTTCATGTTTCTCCACGGAGGAGAGCAAAGAACAGTGAAAATCCTTCATAACTCTACGCCTTACGTATACTAATAATATTTTCATACAGATCTTTATTCCTCTACAAACTTCTTTACTTGGACTATCTTTCCTTATCTGTGTTACAAAATGCCAATATTTCAAGGAATCTATTATCAGCATAAGCGTATGAGACGGGGGGGGCCGGGGGGCTGTAGCCCCCAACTTTGGAGAAATTTTCAAAAATCAGCCTTTTTCGGGCGAATTTTTGCCCTTAGTCGGGCAAAAATGCTGGCAAACAATGGGCTTTGTGTCGGGCCACCCCCCTAGATTTTTTCGTCCCGTGCGCTTATGATTATCAGACCTCAGTCTCAATTACGTTTTGCAAGTTAGCAGGATAGTCGATTGCAGATATCAAGATATCGGCCACGGCACTCGAAGTTTTCTTTTTGTTCAGCAGGTTAAAGTTCTGCAGCTCTAAGGAGCTGATAAAGACAATTTTTAATCTTCTACCTAGAAGGCAGGAATGCTAACAATCAGATGTCTTACGGACATTATGCATCGAAAAAATAAAGGCAAAAAGTGACTGATTTCTGACTCATTTTCTTTAGGATATTGTATAAAACAAAAGCCCTGCCAAAACAATGGAACATGTGTCGATGTCGGCGAAAATAGTTACAAATGCAACTGTCTCTCAGCTTTCACTGGAGTAAACTGTTCAGTACCATTCATCCCATGTGCTTCTACGCCATGCCAAAATGGTGGCCGTTGTCAAGATAACTACAAAACTATGCCGGCCTCCTTTGAGTGTATCTGCAAAGATGGATATTCCGGTAAAACTTGTCAGAACAGCTTTGGTAAGTAAATGTTGGCTTTTTCAGAAAGACGGATATTTGTGCTGGTGGCTTACCAAATGAATCAAGCTGCTTACCTTGTATTTGATTGACTAGGGAAGGTCTCTAAATCTCTTTATTGTTGGGGAGATGAAGTGCTGACCCTATTGTTCAGACACATTGTTGTTTCAGCTTTGTTGAGAGCGAATCAACGTTGGGGCTCACGTTGTCATGCGCGTCTTTCCTTTGTTTTGATCTCTTGTTTTCAACGGTCAAGCTGATTTGTATATTACATAATCGAAGTAAATCGTTACTACGCATGCGATCTGGAGCCCTTTAAGGGGGATTCCTTGAGGCTCACAACTTGGCTTCATCATATCCCCAACAATGTATGGAGATAAATGTAACGTCTTGTGCGCATGCTTTGTCGCTAAAGAGCATGCACACTAGGCAAACGCGCAGTTCGCCGACCAAAACTACTGAAGTGGAGGTCGGCCTTTAGACCCTCTTTTTTGAATGTCGCAGTTTTCAACCTTCAATCACAGAATTCACAATTTTATTCTATTTTTGAATTTTGCATTGCAAAGCTTTTTGGCTCTTGGAAAAGTTTAAAAAGCATAAAGGATTAAAAAGAGTAAACAATAAATGAAACATTAGGTTCGCTCAACACTTAGTTATTACTTTACGCATCAAATCCTCTGTATGAAATCAATCTAGTTTCTGAAAAATGAGGCTAAAGTTCGTGCAACGTTATTAAGGTGTATCTTGCGAGCAATATCAGATACTCTGAGGCCCAGCAGGAACAAAACTGCGCATCAAGGGTCCCCAATGTTTGCCAATGGAATACCCCAAATATAAGAACCATTCTATCGATGTACAGGTACCATTTTAGCCTGTGTAGAATCACATGTTCTTTTTGTGCGAGCTTTTACTTCATCTCATAGGTGTAAGAGATAGTAGGCTAGGGGGGCTGCAGCCTCCCCAACGAGGGAGTAATTAGCACAAATCTGCCATAATAGGGCAAAAAATCGGACTTAAGTCGAGCAAAATTTTCATAAACAATAGATTTTTATTCGGTAGCCCCCCCTTAAATTTTATCTCTCTCTATGCCCATGCTCCACCTAATTTTATTCGGCCATTTCCTTATCTAAGCATTTCCCTCTAATTCTAAATTATCTTAGAGGAGTGTGATGGTTACATGGTGGATGACAGATGGCAAAGGAGTGCGAGTAACAAAATAAAACAAGACTCAACGTCAAAGCAGTGTGATGATACATTAAAGAGTGGCTGGTATCGTTTTACTAGTAAAGCTGGCGAGGATATGCCAACCAAATGTCCAGATTTGTATTCTTGCGGTAAGCGATAGCGATGCGTGAATATTCCTTAGAATCTTCAATCAGTGACTACTGACTTTGGTCTCTTATCAATTTGACATGTGACAGGTATTCAGAAAGGTGTCACTGATTTATGCATCACATCATAATGGAAGAAGACACCACTAGATATACCTCGTTAGAAGTAAATTAATTTCTACGTCCGACGTATTTCTGAAAAGCATTTGAAAATTTCTAATGTACATTGTACCTGAAAACGGTCACAGACACCTTGCTACGTTTATGGGGTGAAGCTAGGGTACTGAATCAAGTAGAATGCATTGTTTAACTTGATTGTTTTCTAGCAAAAGATAATTGCATTCCGAACATTTGAGGTAGAGCAGATACACTAGCTACGTGAGCTCCGCACCTGCCAGTGTTCCCTATTACATGAAGACAATGTTTCGCCCTTAACAGAACTTTGTTTCTTCAGATATCTTGTATATACATATATAATGCAAGCTCCTTTATTCATTTGTCAGGCACAAGCGGTTCAATATGGGGGAACGGAACTCTTCCAGCCGCTGTAGGTGACTACAGCTCGGTAACGGCCTGTGTGAGAGATGTCAACAGTTGCTGTTCGTTTTCGTGGACAATTAGAGTAAAAAAGTGCCACAAAAATGGTACAGATTATCATGTTTACCAGTTGCAACGGCCTCCAAAATGTCCAATGGCATATTGCGCAGGTATGCTGAACACGATATATTTTCGATTTATTTCTTCTATATATTTCGATATATTTTCAAGATATTTCGACATATTTCTTCTATTCTGCTGGGGTTAACAACTATGGCTACCAGCTAAGGAGGATTAGGGTTAGGGTTAGTCGCTGTGGCTGGAGAAAGGCGCCAGACTTGAAAGTACGTGCTATGCATATTTTTCAATTCTTTGCTTCTTTGCAAGAGGCTATTATGTGCCTGCAATGGGTAGGTCTTTTAACAGCAAGCAAATTTTCTGTTCATTGCATTATTATCAATATTGTTATTAATACAATGTTCCCATTTGCCTTTCGAAGCAACATTCAGTTTCAACGAAGACCCTCAGTGGCCACAGATTATTTGCAGATTTTTTGCAGATTTTTACAGTAAAGTTCTACCTTTAAAATCCTGCTTAACAAGAAACTCAGACCCTAGATTTCCGCCAGAATTGTAGGAGAATAATAGACTTATAAAGGGAGAAAAATAGGCTGAGGTAAATGTGGGGGCTTCTTCAAGGTGGCACTTTATTCTTTATGCAGCATCAGTATCTTTTTATAGGAAAGGAAACACCTTGTCCAGATGGATGGAATTCTCCAACAGGATTTACACCAGGATGCACAAGTACGTTTCTTAGTATTGGCTGCAGTAAGCTCTGAGTTAAAAGTCTTATTTGCATATAACACATTCAGTTTTGCCTTTGATGCATTGGGTGGTAATCTTCCGTTAGTGTGGCATTGTAGCTCTTGGCTACCTCAGTCTACCACGCCCGGGCATCAAACTTGTATCTTGCAGTTATGTTTGTTATAATTAGGTTAGAGGTCGTCTTGGCCTAGATACCTTTTGATTAACAGGAGAATATATCAGAAACAAAATAATGAACTCGAAAGGTTCGATGTATTATACGTGATGTGTGAAATCTTTTTTCATTCCAGAGTCTCCTACAGCCAGTGGTGTTAAACATATTCACCGAACATTCCTAGCTTTCTGTCAAAGTAAAAATAAGAGCTTGCTCTGCCTCTCATTTGCTATCAGCACTTATTGAAGATTGATCTTTAAATCTATATCGGGCCTTCGATTTTAAGTCCCAATAGCTGCTATATTACTTACAGGTATCTACAGTTTCTGCTCCCTAGCCCCTGGATGGAAATTTGGAAGTCAGAATCTGCTTTAATTGGACTGTTCTAAGTTTTTAAAATGAAGTGCCATAACTGGTGGTGGATTTTAAAATACATTTTTGTCACACACAATATTCTTTTAACGACAGCGAGCGGCAACAGACATGATTTTTCGCTGCATATGATGATGAAGATTGAGTGATTTCTTTTCAGATAATTTTCCGAAGATTCTCTCCAAACCGACTATGACAGTGGGTGTCAAAAACAATAGAATTGAATTCAAATGCGAATTCAAAAGTGACGAAAAAGACAATTCTGCAAACTTTGAAGTCACGTGGTATGAAGGCACTCCATTGAAGAAGATAAATCACATGACTATATTGAAAGGAACTAAGAGAGTAGCGACATTACAAAATAACCATAAATTCCCAGGAGAACCATTGTTCAGATTAGGAACGATGGTAAGCAAATAAGGGTCTCTCTGCAATTGGATGTCAGCTGAGATATGTTATAACACAAAATTACTCATGCAAACCAACGCAATTCTTTTATTCAGGAACATTTTCACGAGACACTTTATTTGAGAAGAACTTTGTTCTTGGTACTTACGTTATTCTTACTTGAAACTGCTAGGAAAAGTCTAACCATTTGCCTGATATTGTGTCTGTAATTGGTCGCAGAAATCATCACATAGCATCTTAAAGAGAAACAATGAAAATTTATCATGCATGCACTAATTTTGAAACATAGCTATATCAGAGAAGACATAAGATTTAATTTTGGGTCGCTTTCAAAGGTGTAAGCGGCACAGGAATCATTTTTGTAAGCAAAAAATTGTCATAAACTTTAATTTGATATTATTCTTGAGCGAATTCTCATTCAAGATTGAAAAATAGATTCTTGAATAGGTCATGGGAATAGATAATTGAAATAAAAAACTGAAAGAAACAAAGCATTTTAACTTTCTTCTTGTTTCACACCTACGAGTTTCAAAAGTTAATATCTTTGACCAGTTATCTGCCTTAGCTTTGTTCTTTTGTTGTCTGCCTTGTGTAATATATCTTAATTTTGTGTTTTTTTGTCTATTTTGTGCATTTTAAAGCTACACTCCCATAAATCTGCCCAATGCTGCTGGGGCTTGGCTGCCCTTCAGATATTGTTCAACCTTTCGCAAATCTTTCCTCATAAGCATCAGACAAACATAAGGTTGCATTTCCTCATCATTAGGGCAATTTGGGCTTTGAGGGAACTAGCCCATCTCCCGAAAAAGTAAATAACCCTCCCGAAGGTGGGGTTGGAAGGAAAACCTGCATTTTTCCCACCACAGAACACGAAGCGAGGAAATGAAATGAAACGAAGCAAAGTGTTCCCCCCAACCCCAAACCAAGAGGAGAGAAACAGCGCAGGATCCCAAGCCAAATAGGGTCGAAGCGTAAATAAGATGAGGAAATGCAGTCCCTGTAAGCGATAGCTAAAATGATAGCTCGAAATGCTTGGATTGCTAACCAGAGGCGAAAGTACACATGATATAAATGAAAAGATATTTCTCACCAAATCTGAGGCTTCATGCCTCGTGCTAAACCAATGTAGAATTGCACAACAACTGGCCAACAAAATGGCCTGCTCAAACGAAGCTGAAAAGGAAAACATGGCTCGAAGGCCACAAACACGTAACACACAAACACAAGCAAAGCCCGAAAAAGCCCGAAGGCCATTTCAACCAACATTGCTCAACTCGCTGTTGAGACTTTAGCATTTTGATTTGCAAACACGCAGCATGAGTGTGCAAAATTTACTAAATTCTCAAATCAAACTCTGTTTTATTCTGCATTGAAACCATGCCGCATGCACGTCTATCAATGAACACGCAGATGATGAAAAACATTACATCTCTAGAGAGTTAAAACAATAGTAGTCTAAATTGTCGGATTTGCAAATCTGTAAAAAGACCAATACACAGCATGTTCGTTGCTTTAACTCCGATTAGAATTTCATTCTAATCGTCATGAAAATTAATTCATGTAAGTGCAAACATAGTGAAGACTCAGCGACCTTACGTTGTTTTTTGTGGATGGTGCAGTGCAATGTCTGTAGAGATATTGTAGTTTTTTAAGCTCCATGAAAAAAAGTAGGCTCATATGTTCTGAAAACTTCACTGTCTTTGACAGAAGCAGAACATCACTAGCTTGTTGATAATTCTGTAGCTAGTCGACAGGCTCGAAGGCTGATAAGAAAAGGAAGAAGAGAGCGTGTAGGATCCTCTTTTAAACTCTATAAAAGTGATCTAACGTAAAAAAGTTTATTGTTACAAATCTCAATAACACAGGTAATGAAAATGGTTTTATTGATCAATCTTGCCTGTTCCTACTCAAATATTTCACTGCGAGAGTTCGGAATATCAATTTCAGGGAATAATAACAAAGAAAGCTGCATACCTCGAAGCAGGTATATGGATTCGAAAATGCAGCCCATTCCTACAGACCCTTCCCTCTTCTTTCTCCGCAGCTGCCAGTTAAGGCCTCTTCACAGGCTAAGGATGCTAATTCTGACCATCTTTTTTTTTCTTTTAACAACAACTTTTGACATTCAGATTCATTGTTAATACATTTCTTATATCGTCTAATAAATTCTCTTTCTTCAGATATTTTGCCGCGTTAGAAGCTGGTACACAAGCAAGAAGTATGCTATTAGCAGGAGTCCTGTGTATGAAAGTAACCACTATTTTGCAGGAATAAAGGTATCAATGAGACGTTCCTTCACTTTTCTTCTAACACACATTTTTGTGTTTTTCTTCATCAGTTAAAGTAGTACCTACAAAGCAGTGAGACGTGTTGGTGTTATGATTTACAAATTAGATGATATTGCATTTTCCAAATCGGAGACCTAACTTTGGCAGACCTCTCTTTTTTGCTGTAGTGATGGTGATGGACTGATGCTGGGAATACTTCAATACTGATAGCGTAACAAATTGAATGTAGTTTAAATGTTACTCATGTCAATGATTTAGTGTTCAAAACTTGACCAGAAAAGAAAACTAAATGTCAAAAAAATTGAAAATGCGTGGAGCTGGATTAATAAACAACCATAATTTTAGGTAGATCATCAGAAATCACAATATACAATAACTGAGGCAAGCAAACCATTAAAACTCAAGGTGACAGCAACTGTTCCAATTGTATGCCAGCTTGGGAAACATTGCAGAGTTTTGATCGACTTAGGACAAGACAACATGGAAGGTTTCTTGAATCTATGCACGATTGAGTTCAAACCAGGACCAGCCAATCAGACGCAAGAAATTGAAATAACCGCCAAACGAGATTTCATCAATGATGGTAATCGAAGAATGGTTATCAAAATAACAGTGCTAGAACATGTCGATCCTTGTGACTGGAACAAACATCATAACATAACTCATGTGATTGTAAGTATAATGAATTTTCATTAAACTACTTGTAACTCTGGAGCACCCTAACAAAATGTCACATGATAGTCAGCTGATATGATACCATTTAACCAGAAACCCAATAAATGTGTAAATGCTAAATGACTTGATTCGACCAGTCCAGTCTGTGCCTTCCAGTTAAAACTACAATCCCATCCAATGGGGATTTTGTATCTTTTCCTTTCTGCTTTCTGCTTTCTGCTTGTTTTTGTTTTTTTGTTTTTCAATTTATTTTGAGTGGGTTTGTCAGGATTTCTTGCTACTGAAAGCTAATTTAGGCTCATTGTGCATGCCGAATCCAGGCAGGGAACCCCTAGTTTAACGTCTCTTTCGAAGGACGGCCAGGTGAGTTGGGAGGCCAGGCCTCCGAGGTCACCCATCCGGAGTTTGACCTCACTTGACCGAGCTTAACTTCAGTTACCTGACAAAACTGTTTAAGCCAACCGGCCACTCACCCCGTAAATGCGCAGCTCAAAGAGACAACTGTTTCCATTTTTTCCTTATGAAACTCTATCTCACTTTATCTTGCTTCGTATATTCTGAGAAGGAATGCTTTCTATACAATAAAGTAGCTTACCAACTATGTCAACGTTTACTACGATTTTCTTACAGCCAAAGCTAACCTCAAGTTGTCAACTTGCATATCAAACCATTGAACAACGTTTGAATAAGGAAAGGAATGGTGAATACTTCCTAGCCAAAGCTGTTTCGTTCACTGCCCACTTTGGAGAAAGAGCTTCAGTTTGACACGAGGCTTGTGGGTCACTGAACATCTTTTTGGATGCATCTCAGGCAATCATTTCAATATTTTAATCGTAAACTTGTAAGCCAAGAGGTTCGTGGAGCTCAATTTATCATTCATGAAAGTCTTGCGTCCGCCATTTGCGAGAGTGCTAATGCCATTCACACAACTTTTAAATGTCGAAATGGTCTATTAATGGGTGGCGTCCGAAATCTTCCAATAGAGGAACTGGAGCTTCCGACAGGTTGGCTAGCATGGACCAAAAGTGCGGTTCCGTACGTCGTTTTGCCAAATTTCGTCCAACAAGAAACCAAATTATCCTCTGATGGGGGGCTAGATGGCTGGGACGGGGGACTATAGCCCTCTCTAACCCTCCCCTGGCCCCATCACTGGGTCTAATTCTAGCTCTTTGTAATTTTGATGGGCTGTCCTCCCTGGATATAAGTCACTGTAGAACCTACAAGCTTGCATTTTGAAATAGATACAATCTGAATTTCTTTCCAGATAATCATCATTGACATTCATACTGAGCGTTGCACTTCAAGTGGCGATCCACATCTCATCACATTCGACAAATTGTAAGTCTGCTTTTCGTAGCCAGTTCTTGACCTGCAATTTTATCATTTATGAGACAAGATATTGTTCAAATATCGAAGCGTGCCTTTTCGATAACTAGCATTTTCCCTATCTCTAACAGTACTTCTTTCTTCCAGAGAGAAGTCTGTTTCCCAACTGGTGTCAGTTTGAACATATGAAGTATCATCAATAAACTTATGAGCAGTTGAATTATAGAGATCTTTCTAACTATTTTTAATCATTTCATTCAGTATCAAGTGACTATCTATAATGCTTTTGTGCCAATTCTATGTCCCAAACGTTCGAAATTTTCACAATCTTATCTCTTTTCAGATACTACAATCACTATAAAGTCGGTGACTATGTTCTTGTAAACAGTACTTGCCGTATCTTTGAGGTAAAGTTAACATAGATTTATTGAAGAGATACAGACGCATATCCAAATTCCGTCGTAGCAATGACTGTAAGAATCTCGTTTACTTCTTCAAATTGTCCAGCTTTGTGAGAAGAAACAGGGGAGTAAAGCTGACCTGAACCACTGAGCTTATTCACTGTAAATCTATGGATTTGGACCCGAGTTTTTACGTACTTGAGGCCCAAATTGCCACTTTATTTCGAGATTTTCTAGGACATCTCCAGGTTTGCTGATTCTTGCCACCCTGTTCTTGAGCTACTAAAGTTGGTCTGTTAAATGCTACAGTACACAAATGCACTTTTATTTAAGAAATATGTTTTAATCTTAGGTTCACGTGAGAACATGGAAATGTGCTGCCGTAACTTGCAACTGTGGCATTGCTGCACGAGAAGGAAATGATGTCATCGTTGTAGACATGTGTCGGGATGGTATTCCTAGAGCGAGATTTGCTAGCAGACAGAAACCAGCTGAAGGTACATCAATCAGACGGGATCCTAATGGCAAAAGCTTTAAGGTATTTGCAGTATACCAACATATGCAAATCCAGGTTCTTCTCTTTATAGTATGCTTTTATTAAAGTTTTTTTTTAAAACTGAACTACATCAGCAACTATGCAAACGCATCATAACCAATGAAAAATTCCTAGGAGATAGTTTTGAGATAACTTGTTGGCTATGAGCAATTTTACTTGAAATCCAACCATCCACTGTCAAGGAAAGTGTAGGGAGGAGGGCTGAGCTGGGTTGCTCGCAGTTCAAAAGCCTCAGTATGCTTTTTGATGTGAGAATTTTGCAACGACCAGTTGTATGGTAGGGTCCGCTACGAAAAGTGTTTGCTTTTAAAAACAGTTGTTTTCAAATATGGATGCTTTCTCGTCATCACAACAGAACACAGTCTAAACAATCTTTAACTTTTCATGACTGCATTTTACAAAGTATCAATTTCATGATGGACTTTTACTTTTTGTGATATGTTTATTGTTTTAAAGTCTGAAATAAGAATTATGTACTTTTAGAAGTTTCAGGAGATGACTGATAAATGATATAAATGTCAAGAAGTAGCACCGAAAGTTTTGTATTTTTATACCCTTTTGCACTTCATAGCTAACCATAGGTTAATTTTCATGAAATGATTGCAGCACTTCCCACATTTCTAGATCACTTTCCCATCAGGGGCATTTATTCGAATGGACAATTATCGTTGGTATGGCAATGTCTACTATGCAAATCTAGTGGTTCAAGTTCCAAGTGATGATTTCAACTGCACCGTTGGCCTTTGTGGAACGTTTGATAAGAACATGTATGATGATATGAGGAGCAAGGATGGCAAAGGTTACAGGACTATGGGGCCAGGTTTTCAAGCTCCTGTTGGTTTTACTGAAAGTTGGAAGTGAGTTCTAATTTTTCTGGAAATGATGAATTAGATGATTACGCTAAAGGTGGCAGCGAGGAACTTTTTAACAAGATGCACTGCGTTCAAATTACGAATGATTAACTATTTCATAGGAATTCTATTAAAAACGTAATGCATCTTCGTAAAAAGCCACTCGCTACCAACTTTAGCGTAATCGTCTATTGGAACACCTACTCGTATGCAAAGAATAAAATTGCATATCTCGTAGGTCGCTCATAGCTTACTCCGAACTATCGGATTCAGACATGAAACTTCATCGAAAAGTTGCTGCAGAACTTGTGAAGGCTGCTTGTATTTTTACCCCAAACAGTAGCTATCTTTCCTCTCCCTGAAGCTTCCCTTTATCTTTCAGAATTCCCGCTGGTAAAAGCTTATTCTACTACAAAGACAATAATGCCAAATGCAAACCCGTGGCAAAGAAACGATACTGCACTTGCACATTAAAAGCAAATGGAAAATCAACAGTCAACTGTGATTACAAGTTGGCAGCAGATAGGCCTAACTATTCCATTGGTTTACGAGGCTGGAAAACTCTCGGCTCTTCTTCTAGCTACAAATGTAATCAACGTAAACGAAGAGCAATTGATAAAAGTATCCTTCTTCCTAACGATGAAGATTTCAGCAATTACATCTATGATCCTGCCCCATTTAATGTCACAATACCAAGCTGGCCAACGAAGAGCGGTAAAACAAAGAATAGCGTCACTGTTTATTGTACCAAGGCAGTTAAAGATTCTAAGCCCGGCAAAGTCTGTGGTGTTATTCCGACATTCAATTACAGCTCGTTTATTGATCAGTGCATAGAGGATGTTAAGGTGAACATTGAAATTCATTTGTTAAGGATATGGGAAATAGTAAGGCCCCGTTCACATTAATACGTTTTCATTTAGATCCGTTTTTACTCCTAAAAACGGAGCTATTTGTACTCCCCGTTCACACTAATCCGTTCTCAGATGAAAAACGGATAACTTTCAACGAGTTTTCACACTTGTTCTCAAAAACGCACCTGACTGCCTCACTCTGAAACATTACTAGCAAGGTTTGCTGTTGTTAGCGTATTCAACTCCTCTGTTTTTGGTGTTCAAATTACAGATGCTGTTCTTTGTTTAGCTCCATTTTCATTCTGCTCCGTTGATGTCAGCGCATTCGTTTAGCTTCAGTTATTGGGTGAATTAATGTGAACGGAAAGACAAAAACGGAGCTAAACTTATCCATTTTCATGCAAAAACGAATTTGTGTGAACGGGGCCTAAAATTCTTCATATTAAGTATGGCATGAAAGTAATTTCAGAATACTCGTAAAGATGAAGAATGTATTTTCTTTGCAATGAAGGTGAAGGTTAAGTTGCGGTTTTAGCACCAAGCACTGAGATCGCAGAACTAGCCAAGAGCTAATCGAGTCCGTGACCCCTTGTCATGACACTCAAGTGGTGGGGCCTTGCCGTGTCTTGAACCCTCTTCGCTTGATTGTTCTGGCTGCAGTGTCAGGAGATTACACTACTGCGCCATGGCACCTTATGTTGTCTGATATCTGAGCTGGTTTTGCCTATGAGCCTATTCGTGTTATTGTTATTTTTCAATACTTAATCAAAATTCAAATGATTTTTGTAAATGCTCTGTAGTTTTTAAGAATACTCTGGATGAGGGACACTACAACTGTACCTAGAGAAACCGAGAGGGCACCTTCACAAAAACAGTCGATGTTGAATTCACGTTGATACTGAATTTATTTATATTTTCAAAATATTACGTGTCATACCGTTCTCTACCATCCTATTCTCCTTCTCTTACAGATCACAGACAACGAGGCATTCTCCTCCTCAGCCATCCGAGCAATGCAAGACGCATGTGAAGAGATATTTCTAAAGAACACATCATACTGGAAGTCGAATCCAACTAACAACGGTACAATAGGCCCACCTATGGACATAGCAAACACTCTATGCCCTAGTTTGTGCAGTGGCAATGGAAAGTGCGTTAATGCTACTTGTATCTGTGACGCAAATTATACATCAGCCGATTGTTCAGTCGATAAAAGCAAAGGTCCTACTGTCTTGTCCGTTGCTTCAAATGGTCTATGTGATGTCAGAATGAGGAATGATTGTCATATTGTTCGTGTTGCTGGCTATGATTTTATGGACTCTGATCAACTGGCCTGTCGAGCTACCAAAATCAAGGTAATTGAATAGAGTTTGGTATAACTTTGGATTTGTAAACAAAATTGTAACAAATTAGCCTTCCAGTTACACTACACTGCACCTACTAATTCGGCACACTTTTCTACTGTCTATAAGCTATAAAGAACTTTAAGCACTTCAGCGTTTCCAAAACAAAGTCCTAACAATGACTGAGCAGGCAAGATTGAAGGACCCATAGCTTAAATGAAGCAAGTACCTCACAGCTCCTAAATCAAATAAACAAAATCAATGAGACAGAGTTCTAGATTTACCCATCTTCTTTCGTTATAAGCGCAAACTTTTCATAAAAGCCACCCTTTGCTTGCAAATGGCGAGAGTTTGCCTTAATGGCCTGGGGACAACTTTTGCGGCCGTGTCTGTTTTGATTCACTGTTTGAGAGAATTTCCTTTGTCTGCAGTTGCTAGTCACTTTGAACTGAGGTGTCATTCAAAGCAACTATTGCAGTCTTTGTTGTTTCGAATGAATTATAGATATACATCCAAATAGGGACTGTTTGATGACTGACTCTGCAGGTCAGGGAGAAAATTTTTACGTATTTACTAATCATGTTGTCTTTACACAGATTTCAAACACAAAATACGAGAACACAACAACAACATCAACGACGCAAGGATATTTGCTAAGTTTTGGAGAAGTTTTATGCAAATTGAATTCACATTCAGTTCATGTGAATGGCGATGCAAAGAAGAGCATTGGAGTACCTTATGATGGCTATCTTCTTGAAATTTCAAATGACAGAATGATTTATAGTAAAGCAAAGATTCCGTATGTGATATTTGACTCAAAGTGTATGGAATGCAATGGAAGTACAGCCACTTGCAGTATAAAGGTATGTCTTATTTTGATGTAGGATGTCCCATAAAACTACTCTAGTTTGAAAAATCACAAAAATTTTAATATAGGCTCGATTTTAAAGTTTCTTTTTTTTGTCAAGAACAACAATGAAAACTTGTTTTTCAAATTGGCATGCTTTAATTTTGTCAAAGAGAACCTGATTGAAATTGAAGTTCTGTGCCTTAATTTTATGGAGGTATATCACATATTTTCTCTTTTAGAGGGGCACATGCAATGTCAATGGCTACTGTTTTACTTCTGGCGAAACTGCCTCATCAGATCGATGCTCTAAATGTGATCCTAATTCTAGCAAAACAACATTCACGGCAGGTAAGCTGATGTGTTTTACATGGTGTCCTATTTTGCATCCTTGACTTTCTAGAGCTCGTAACATGGGTCCTAATCTTTGAAAGGGCGTGGGATTTGGGTACAAATGGAGGTAGTAATTCCAGTGTAACTCCAGTGGAATGAGGCTGGCTCTATCTTGGATTCTTCAAGGCTTTCTGATAGCATAAGCACTGGGCTTCCTTAGCAAGAAGATGTGAGTCAGGAAGACAGCAGCAGAATTCTTTTGCTCGAATATGTAAATTACAAAGTGAAACCAACTTCACAACTTTCGGAAGTCTCGAGAGACTTTGCATACGTTCTTTTTCTGAAATTGACAACCTAAAAAGAATACTTTTGAAGACTGCCCCTCTGGAAAAAAAGCGTCGAGAAGGGAAGCTAAATCATGAGCGATAGGACACCCAGTGTGTGGCCATTTGAAATTTATATCAGAGGCGAGCCACCGTAACTTATTGTTTCTTTTGTGTTTTGAACTTATTTCGACTTGATATACAACCAACTTTCACTGTTTCGTAATTTTGAATTTTTTATCTGAAAATATTACTTCTGAAATATTTGTGGAAATATCTGTGGAAATATCATGGCCGTGGCCGAGTGGTTACGGCGACTGACTCGTAAACCAAAGGTCAGAACGGCCGAGGTTCGAATCCCGCGCTGGACCGTTTGGTCGCTGTCCGTAACTCTAGCCCGGATCAACCAGGGCCATGTGAGGGAAACCTGGTAGCTGCGGCCATTGGCTGCGACGGATTGATGGTAAAACATCCGTGGCCCCTGCTGGAAATAAGTCTCTCAGACTTTCGCAGGCTAGCCACGTTAAAGATGATAACCTACCTACCTACCTCATCTGAAATATCGCATATCTTGTCTTTTCAGATAAATCTTGCACCACAACCAAATCAAATTTGGTTGTCATCATTGTTTCTTCTGTGATTGGTTCCATTTTGGTTGTTGCTTTGTTGGTATTTGCTATTTGCAAGTTAAAGAAACGACAAAGCAAGATGATTCAACCGTCAAAGAAAGATCTGTGGGAATCCAACACGTTCAAGAATGCTGCTTATGAATCTTAGAAGCACGAGGGTGACTTCTGTATTCAAAAGATACCGTTCTCATTAGGACAAGGCAATTTGACAGCCTCAAAAAAATGTCTATCCACGAAAGTCACTCATGAACTTTCAATATGGAAGCTCCATACCAATAGTTGAGGTCCGAGAAATGAAATTTACTTTAAATCAAGGGTGTTAGGACACGGATTTTTTGACTTGTTATTTATCTACCTTGTTTGATCCTTGTGTCTTGTTTTCTTGTCTTGTTTCCTTCCTCCTCTGTTTCGTTTTCAATTGATGTGTGCAACTAAACCCGTGTTTAGACTCAATCACTCTGAAGTTGCTCAAATACAACTCCCTTGTATGCCGTGTCCCAGTGCACCTCAGCAAAAGTATGGTTTCAAGCACTTCGAGGGCGCATTAAGACACAGAAATACAATTGAGTATTATTCAAACAATTTGAAAGTGAAAGCAAAGCACATAACATGGCGAAACTCGCAAACCTCGACACATCTCAAAACCCTAAAGCCGCACAATATAAACATAAATCCCAAAACTCAGGGGCTGAAAATGACCAAACCCGCAACCCGTGAAACCCCAAAGCCCCCTTCTTTTATGTGTTTGTGTATATTGCCTAGTGCTGCCCTCGCACTTTATTTTATTTTCAATTTACTAAGAGGCATGGTAGCCTCTTAGTTAGAGAAAAACCGACTTACAGGGAGCGATTTACACTGAAAACTAAATAAAAGATATTACACTTTATGATACTGTAAAAAGATTGAATACGCATAAAGTTAAAGGAGTTCCTGGTTCATGTAAAAGCACCCAGTTCATACCTTCCACGATTTCATCAGCCCTTCTTTGAATTTCTTTAGTTTAGGCACTCCTTTAAATTCATAAGGCATTAAATTCCAGAGACTGGCCTCTCTGAATGAAAAACATCCTTGACCAGCTGATTTCCTCAACATTGGAGTCCTAAGGTTTATGTTAGAATTTCGCAGAATGCGAGAGGATTTGTTTTACTTACTCTAGTGAACATGTCTCTTATATAGGATAGCACATCACCGTTTTTAGGGATTTGAAAATCATCTTGAGTGTTTCAAGATCAACTACCTTACGGTGGGCCATCCAAGGGCACGATGAGTAATTTACCTTAGGTTTAGATCTTCAGTTACAGTGTTTTTTGCTTATGTACATTTTAGTATCAGCATCAACATGATTATAGTCAGACAAAGTATATCTTTTAGAAGGAAATGTAAGCATTCAGCATAGACCAGTTATGAGTGACTTTTTTGCTTTAAGCAAATTTTCGAGTTATTTTACTGGAGAGATTCTGAACCATTTTCCAAGTTACAAGAAGATGAAAATTACCATTTTGTTGTATGATGTACATGCATTTTCCTATCAGAGATTTGATTTATCTTATTTAAGAACTCCTAAGCATGCTATGTGCCAAAAGAAGAGTCGCGAAATTTGTGCAAATAAAGCTGTGAGTGAAAAAATGTGCTAGAAAATTCTCAGGGAGGAATTTTTTTGCAAAAACAGACCTTGCTGTTTCAGCGTCAATTGTTCCAGTGCCAAAATCGCAGAAGCAGAGGTGGCTCCAGGGAAGAAAATGCTGAGGGGACGAAAATTGTCAAAGTGCCGACAGCAAGTGAAACAAGCAAAATTTTTACTGACCACACCTTTCTTGGCTCAAAATTGGACAAAACTGTCTGAAAGATGACAAGCAAGTTACGGAAGTGTCGACAGTGCAAAGCAATTTTCAAGTGCCGAGGGGGATCAATGAATTTTGTGGGGCTCCTGCCCCTAGCTCCTCCGGTCGCGCCATCCAAGAGCAGAGAAAGGCCTGATTGTAAATCTCAGTACACAATGATAGTACCAAATTGTCAAACGCCATTCCACTGAATATTCTTGTTCCCCAGGGGAAGGACTACATACCTTTAGGGTACGTGACTTGCTATTAGGAAGGATATACTTGCCAGATATTGGTAAAAATGTGGGACATACATTTTCAGAAAATTTGTATTTTTTTGGGTATTTGTTTTTAATTTCTTATCAGCGTTAAAAACAATTTTCCAATGAAGGTCTTTTAGCTAAATATGGAGTGAGAAGTTTCTTCTTGAATATGTCGCAGAAAGATCTTTTCCAAAGCCATGGCGCCTCCGCAACTGCGTAATGTCTTTTTACGCGGGAATAAGGCAAATGTGTATTTCTATGGCAACAGACAACAACCCGCCATTTTCTCTTAGGCCCATGAAGAGAGAGTGCATAGAGCGGAAGGATGGACTCGGAATATCTAAAGAAACATGTCGGCGATGCACTTACAAGAGGTTTGGTTGAAATATCACAAAAACGACCGCACGATCCAATTGAATATTTGGCTCTCTGGCTCAGAAAATATGTTGAAAATAGGGAATATGATAAAAAGGTAAGGCACACAACGAAGCAGTTTGTTGTTCTCGTTTGACTTCAATTGGGAGTCAATTGGGTTCGCAAGAAATGAGGAAAACTTCTTCAGCAGTTGAAGTTTCGGCCAGGTTAATGTATATGATAATGAGCTATTCGTCAATTTATCGTTATAATAATGAATATTGCTCCTATCATAAAACTGGATCGTTGTATGTTTGAAAATAATTTTTGCTTGGATATAATGGCCAAGCTTGATCAAGCAATAATGATACCTGCAATTTAATTCAAGCTCCATCAAGCTGAAATCATGCTTTTGTCAAATAACTTGTGCAAGCTTGTTGCAAGTTGAACTTTTCCTAAAAGGCCCGCTTCCAGTGTGGAAAATTAGATTTTGGTGGACTGGACATTTCACTGATAAAAGAATGAAAACGATAGAACCTAAATGCCCTGTGCAATGGAAATTTATGGCACAGAGCCCTTTCTTTCAGAGGCCTGGCTTTTTTATAGCAACTGACTCTACATTCTCCTTTTTGTATACACAAAATTTGCACTGGAGATGTCAATCTGTAAATGCCATAGTGCCATGTGTACTTTACTCTCCTGATGAATGACTTTGGGTGGAATTATAGTCTGTACACAGGCTACAGATGGCAAAATGGAAGGCCCAAGCATACTGTTGCTGCTCTTGCTAAATGTTACCCACACATGTGCCAAAGTCTCCAACACAAACAAAAATTTTATACTTGCCTACGTAGCTCTTGCATTGGCTATTTATCTTAATTTCTTTCCTTTAGAAAAAGGAGGAGCTCATACAACTAGCAATAGAGAGAGAAGAACATAGAATAGAAATGGAAAGACAAAGGGCGATGGAAGAAGAACAAAGACTGATTGCACAACAAGAAGCACTAGAAAGGGCATTGCAAGAGCCTGTTGTTGTTGATGATACTCCAAGGCCGATGCCAAAGGAACTCACTGAATCACTTCCAACCCTAACTGAAGGTGATGAAGAAGAAAAGAAAGCTGAAACTGGCATTGAGGGTGAAGGTAAAAATGTCTTATCTACTGTATGATGCATGCCTTATGGTGCATTCACATTAAAGGCTTGTTTTTGCATGTATGCTTTTGCTTGTGCAAACACGCTTTTGCTTGAGTTTCCCCGTTCAGATTGATATGTCCCTTGGGTCCCATATAGCAGGTTGTTTTTCTACTGTACTTCTGAAATGAAAAGCTCAAAATCTATCTCGCTTGCATGTGCATGTAAGTATCTGCTTGCTAACCAACTAGCTTTTTTGCATATACTGAAATAGAGCAAATCCATTTCAGAGACAAACATCACAAAGTACTTTCCTCTTGGGTCTGCATTGCCAAACACATTAGCAGATCACAGAATTACCTAAGTGGTGGTAAATTAAGCAAACCCTTGCAGTGATGCTCAAGACAAAGTCAGTGGATTACACCATTGTCACAACACTGGCAATTTTCTCTTGAATTTGAATACTCGTAGTTTGAATTTTTATCGGAAAGAAATGTGAAGACCAGCCATGAATAGTAAAATTCACAGCCATTAATTTGCTGAATCACCACAAATACTTTTCAGCAATTTTTCTTTATGGCTAATGGAGCTGTAAATCATGAGCCAAATGGTTATCTGTGAATGGCAAACATGGAAGTACATGAGGTGAGTGGCCTTGTGGCTGAGTTGGCTTAAATGGTTTTAGTCAGGTAACTGCAGTTAAGCTTGGTCAAGTGAGGTCAGCCTCTGGATGGGTGACCTTGGAGGCCTGACCTCACAACTCACCTCATCATCCTTTGGAAGGGATGCTAAACTGGGGTCCCTTGCCTGGTTGCGGCATGCACAGCTTTCAGTAGCTAGAAATCTTGACAAGCCCTCTCAAGACAAATTGAAAAACAAAAAAAAAAAACAAACAAAAGGTACAAAGAGCAGGAACTGATGTAGACTCAAAATGACTATTAGAACTCCAACATAAAAGGTTTTAATAATTTTGATTTTCTGTTTACTTGCAAGGAGGAGCCACTACATCTTCAGATTCTTTGAAAGAGGCTGCATCTGCAGAGACTACTGGCACATCAGAAGAGCGACCAACTGAGGAGACTGTTGATGAGGCTGCAAAAGAACCTGGTATGTGCTGTTTGGTTATTGATAGCATTTCCAACTCTCAAAAGGGGAGGGGTACTTGACCTAAGTTTGTATGGTTGTGTGCCCACAAAAAGTTTTTTTACCTAGCTTTAAAATTATCCCATCAAATTGAATTGGTCACAAATGTGCTCCCAGGTTGGATCAAATGACAGCTGGATCTCAACTGGATACCCAATGCTAGGAAGATGATACCTTAAAATGGGGCAAATCCTGTCAGACAAATGTACCAAAAATTTACCCTGACCTCCAACTTCATAAACATGCTTGCATTCTAAAAATATACTGTAGAGGGTCAAATTTTTTTTGAGAGTTTGATAAATCACAAATTACTAAACTTAGAAAAGCCTGGAAGGAGAAAATATCAAGCAAACACAGTACTCATGAGATAAATTTTCCATTTTCACCAGTAGTTATGGTTTATTTTTAGCAAAATTGATGTTTTTCAGTGATTGTTTTTGCATCTTTTCAAGATGTTTCCTCAATCTCAACATAAGCAATAGGACACAGTTTTATACCCATAGCCAAACCACTTTAACCTATTGTTTATTGTGCTTTGAACTAATTTTTACTTGGTAGTGAGCCACCTTGCCTGGGGGGGGGATACATAACATGGTGAAGGTACGGGTATTTTCACTCATATGGGTGGGTTTTGGGACTGAAATTCTCTAAGCAAGGGCCTCTTTTTCTGCAGATTTTCCATAAAAATGGGTGGGTTATCCAGAAATTGGTGAAAAATAGCCAAAAATGGGCCGTTTTCCACCAGAATTTATCATAAAAGTGGGTATGACAGCAAGGTTTGGTAATCAGAAGAGGGTACCTTTCTGAAAACCTGGTGCTAGACCCACGTCCATCTGCAAGTCATGTACCCCCCCCTGGCTACCTTGTTGATATTTTGTGATTTTGAAAGTTTTGGCAGTGAGCCATCCAAAGTGCAGATCAACTTTAATGGTAGGGTTTATGATTAAGGTTGATCTGCACTTAAGGTGGCTCACTACAACTGAAAATTATCAGATCACAAAATAGCAACAAGGTGCTTCACCATCAAGTAAGATGGGTGCAAAGCACCAAGAAAACAGTAGATCCTGGTGGCATGAGAGTATTTTCAAATCTGAATGAATGAAAATGTCTAACAAAATACTTACTAATTGTGCCATAATTTTGATAAGAAAGTGGCAAGACACAGAACTTTGGCTAAAATGACCGGAACGGCAGATTTTAACTGAACAGAATCACATGAAACCGTGGATGTCAACCCCCTTGATGACCCCCCACATGAAAACAGTGGCCAAAAGAGTTTGAGTTTCATGCTCTTTGACATCCTTGTGGAGCAATTGTTTCATGCTTTTTGACATCTTTGACTCGACGATAATGACTTAGTCAGCAGACCAAGGCTTACTACAGGGATACAAGGGACTCATCGTAATCAGTTATGTAAAACTCCCATTTCATTTCATTTTTTTCAATTTCAATTTTTAGATCCTGAAGTGAATGAGGAGAAAGAAGAACCTTGAAGCATAACTTCATATACCGGCAGGCCATGTCTGCAGAATCTAGGGATGATTTCATCTGAACCCTTGCAGCTGTTAGTTCAGGCATTTGTAAATATTTGGTATTTTACTTTACACTTTTGTTTATTGCACCTGAAAGTGATAATACGTGCTTTAGCTTAGCTGAATTGCATTTTCTTGGCTGCGATATGACTTCTTCCTTCTCAACGTTGCTAAGTATAAGGCTCAACTCTTTCAAATTTTTAAAAGGTGGGTGTAAAATTGTATCTCATCTTTCTATGAATTGAACGACTTATGTATAAGGAAGTTTGGATGATTTGCTGTAAATCTACCTTGGCAATTTTTTGATAACTTATTTATTTTCAAAATTGCGGTATTTTGATTATCTTTGTGAAAATTCACCTAAAATTTTGCAAAAATTAAAATCATCGTAAATCTTAAATTGCTTGTAGAAAATTAATAGAATCTTGAAGAAAACTATAGTTTATAAAGGTTTACCATATGGTGGGAAGCAGAGATCTGCAGTTCGTCTGGTTAAGGATTGAAAAATTTGAAGACGTTGCAGCTTCAAAATTGATAAATGCTACCATTTTGAAACTAATGGCGATTAGAATGAAATCCTAATCGGAGTTTCAGCAACGAACATGCTGTGTATTGTTTATTACAGATTTAAAAATCTGGCAATTTGAAGTACAATTGGTTTCGACTCTTGAAATTTAATATTTTTAACATCTTCGTGTTCATATATATTCGTGCGGTATGGTTTCTTCCACACAGAATAAATCAGAGTTTGATTTGAGAGTTTAGTAAATTTTGCACACTCGTGGTGAGTGCTTGCAAATCAAAATCTCCCACCCACCCGCCTCTTTCACATTTTCATGTTGGATCTTCTTTCTTTTGCAGATGCATCTGGAAAGTTTTTTCTCCAACATGGACGAGGGGACTAATTTTGTGGGGAAAGTACAGGTTTTCCTCCCAACCCCACCTTTGGGAGGGTTATTTGCTTTTTCGGGAGATAGGCTAGATTTCTCAAAGCCCAAATTGCCCTAATGATGAGAAAATGCAACCTATGTTTGTCTGATGCTTACGAGGAAAGATTTACAAAAAGGTTGAAAAATATCTGAAGGGCAGCCAAGCCCCAGCAGCCTTGAATTTCTTTATGGGACTCAGGCGCGGATTTAGTGGGGGGCCGGGGGGCCATGGCCCTCCCAAAGTGTAAGAGTTCTCGTAAAAACAATTGTCTTTTATAGATAAAAGAATAAGTTTTAAACCTTCACTTCCTAAAGCAACCCACAAATAACCATAGCACAGCTGCACGATAATTCGGTTAACGACAAGCCCGTCTAAGTAACTATTTATTGTTGATCCAGAGGTTTGAAAATATACGAATCTGAGTTCTAAACGAAATTTCATCGCGTGAGGTCGAGACTGAAATCATTTGTTTCATTCACTTTGTCAAAATGCAGGGTCTTCCAGTGAACTCTGCTGTTGCAGTTTATTTTATGATAAATTTCGTTCTGATAAAGACTTCTGATAAAGATTCGTGTCTTCTGTTGTGATAGTTGTAAAATGTTGCTGGAGGGAGAACACACTTTTGAATACAAATGAAGCTTCTAGAAGATGACTAAGCGAAGAGAATTTTGATGGCTAACTCCGATGAGGGAACTTGCCATGGGAAATTTCACGGGATTTTCACGTAACTTTGAAATGTCTTTGAATCGTGGATTTGAGAACAATTTCATTTCTTAAGCCAAATTTTCATTTCCACTATGGTGGAACTTATTTCCGCGATACACATTCCCGAACCGGTGCTTATGATAAACATTTTTTTGATGGTCTCTTACTTTCCCAACCGTTCGCCCATCAGGTTTTGCACAATAATTCGAGTGTGTACGTCAGGAGAAATGAAGATTAAGTGATAAGCTTAATGATCTAAAATGAAGTAAAAGGGGCGTTTTCCACCTTTTCTGAGAGTCTGAAGGGCGTGGCCCCAAAAAATTTTCCTGGGGGGCTACGCCCCCAGACCCCCATATTTCCTTCTTAGTGGCCCTCCCCAAACTCCAAGCCTGGATCCCCCCCTGATGGGAATGCAGCTTTAATCTAGTTATCAGAAAACTGCCACGACAGATTTGTACCAAACTACTCAAAGTTCCTTTCAAGCCTTTTAGTTCAAAGAAAATCTAATAGAATTTTACACCCTCCTTTGTAAAGATTTGAGCCCAATGCTACGTTGCTAACTTACCGACCAAACTTGATTGAAACGTAGTTAGTATCCACCCAATTAATGACATTTGACTGCATTTCTCACCTTCTAACTTGTAGGTATAAATGGAATAGATGTTGAGGGAGACTCGGATCCCGCCATGGAGATAAAGGCTTTAGAATTCAGCTTGAAAAGTTTTCCAATTCATTATCATGACCTACCAAATGGCCTTATTTTTGTTCGCAAAATCTTGAAAATAAGTAGCACTTATGTGACTGAAAGAGAAGCTGAATTAGAATCGTTAAAGACAATTCCAGAACGATAGATGCTGAACCTCTTGAATTTGTAGTGCACTTTATAGATCTAAGATTAAATCACCCACATTTCAGAGCAAACAAACGGCTTGTACTGCTACTCCTGGAGGCATTGGCGGTTTTGGCATCCAATGATTTTGCAGATGAAATTGAATACTTGAGACTAGTCACTATGATGGTGATAGCTTCTTCATGTTATTATGAAAAGGGCGTTTTCCAGCAATCCAATGAGCTTGAACCTGAACTTTTCTCCGGGGGCTGCGCCCCCGGACCCCTACATGTTGCTCGCTCAATGCTCACTTTCTAGCCTATCCACCTTTTGGATCGCGCGCTCCGCGTTCCTTGAATGTGTCGTTTTCGTGTGAACGGGAGACCCTTTCATCACACTTTTCACCGTTATCAAAATGTGCAGTTCTCGTGTAAATGCAGTCTTAGGAACAGTAGATAAGCGAGTCTCTTGAAAAAGATATGTGTTCGATCACAAAATGAACTGAGAATAGCCGTAAAGCCAGACTGCCAACGTTGTGAACTGCGCGCAGCGCAGAAGATTTCAATTTCAAATGAAAAATTTGTGCATGGATTATGCTGATAAGCTGAGAGAACCGATGTACACAGCATCTGTTGAACAGATGGTGTGCAGTGCACAACAGCGTTGTAATCTACAAAACATAAATAGTTCCTTGCATGATAATTTTAGTGCAGAAAAGAGAGCACGCAAAAGTTCCTGTCAGATGCTCAACTGATTGCTTGCAATTCTAAGATTTAAAGCTTCGGAGCTGACAAACTTTGGGGAGGGGGTGGAGCTGTCCAATGAAAGATCAGATGGGATTGTCTCCTTTGATTGGCTTGTCTGCTCGAATGAAGGGCGTTAACCAATGATTTATATAGCTTGCAAAGAGAGCAGGTTTGTCAGGAAGGTGTGGTTTCTCTAATAAAAGGTTTCTCAATAAAAATAGAATAATGTGCACCAAATTTTCACACTTCTCGGTCCATAAGCGTTCCAGGGAGTAACTTGGGATGATAGAGACGTGCTAGACGTGCTTGTCGACTTTTAAGGGAAGAGCTATGCTTTAATGATTTTCGGTGGAAACGTTGTTCGAAGGGCGTTTTGGAAGCCCCTTGCACAAAACCAGCTTCTGTAGAATGGGATTCTTAGAATTTTTCTGGAAACTGCCCAAGATTTACACTTTTTCACAGATTTGCACCAAGATTTATGTCGTTTGTCTGTCAAGAAATGGCTGGCTAGGGGATTGTACCGTGGGGCGAAGGGCGAAAGCTTTGATCCCTGTGTTGTTTAAGTCACTTTTCTTGTTGAAGAGCAAGACCCTCTCATCTTCTCGGGTGTGTTTCTCCAAAGGTACCGAGCTCAAATGTTTCGTCACCATCCAGCTTCTGTAATAAATCTGATTGATACAATGTTGTTTTCTCATGGGACTCAAAAGGATCCTATATTCAATGGCGTGTCGTGTCCAACTTTCGTGAGTTTTTGCTCTGACAGACGTGCAGCTCTCCCTGTCAAGAGATCAATGACATTGTGTCCTTCCAGTTAGCAAATTTTTAGCTGATTACGTCCCTGAACAACTCGGAATTGCTTTGAAAGTGCCTTTTGTGTGCCGACAATAAATTACGCAATCGTTGACCTCAGACCTCAGCTTTGCAATGTGGATGCATCGATTGATTGAGGTAACCAACTGAGAGATTACATGTGTCTGAACGGTAAAATCGCCTCTAAGAGCAGCAGGAACTGATCAGTGGACGAACTGGAATTCTTAAGTAAAGCAAAATGTCATGAATAAATGGAAAGATTTGCAAAAATTCTTTGAGAAATTTCACATTTCACGTACATGAACGAACGAAGCATTGGAGATCGTAATCTTACAAAGTATTGAGAACTCCGACTTCCCAAAACTTTCTTAAAGTATGTATACCATTCTTCATTATTTTGACATTCCTTTACGCTTGTTGCTGAACAGAGCTTCTATTACCAGGTTTTATTAAAATCAGCCTCATCTACACGAGAAATTTTCCTAGACAATTTGCTCTTGGGAAGTTTTTGCTCGTGGAGATTGGAAATATGGGGTCCTAACAAATTTTTCCCTGGTGTCTGCTTGTTTAAAACTGGCATACCTTTGCCAGTTTTATGAAGCTCATTTGCCAAGTGCCAGTAGCATTTATATTTATCAAGGCATTTGATGTGCTGTTTCTCAGGGCGTGTGCCTTTTGCCGTTGTTTCTACCACCCAGCCATCGGGAAAAGAGTTGCATCAAGGCGATATTTCTAGACCCGGTCGTCGTCAGAAGGGACATTTTGGGTTGTTTTATTTATATTGCCCGGTAGCTTTCCTTGCATTTTGGAGTTTTCTGCCCTACAAAGTCGGATATCTTTGGCAGGGAAAATGGTGGTCCCAAGTAAGGAATGTCTTTTAGTTTGAAGCATCCCACCTTTGTAGAAGTGAAAGTCAAGACCTCCCCAGGGGCTTGTTTGAGCAGAATGAATTCGAAAAACCGCAGAACATTTGATGTTTTCTCATTATTTTGTCTGAAAAATGCTTCATCTCTTTGAAGCAGTAGGCTAATGTAGGGAGCAGACAAATATCATTTGTTGTCATAATAGGCCCCCATAATACCATCTTTGCGGAGTGCATATCCTTACCTGTCATCCAAAAGAAGAATGTGTTTACGATACGACGAAACAAAGAGCAAAATCTTGTTATGCGCGCCCAATTAATTATACAAATCCTAAATCCTTGTACTGTTTTCTATTCAACTGTCAGATTGCTTTTTTCATTATTCTTACTTTATTTTGACTTGTTCCCTGTGTCGTATCGCTTTGAAGATAAACTTGCTCCAAGTCTGCTCCGTCAAACAATATTTTCGTAAAAATGGACTATACACGTTCTTTATAAGAAGCTGGTTTATAAGAAACTAGTGCTACGATGGCCAAAATTTTAAGAAACTCTAGTACTATGTTTGAGAAGTACTAAGAAACTTTTCAAAGTTAAAAGCATGGATCTTGTAGCAAATAGATCGTTGAGCCTTTATTATTGGGCAATATTATCTAACCATTTGTGTTTTCAACACAACAGAACACTGTTTATTCCTATATGATGTTTTGAGTATCAAGAAACATATCTTCAGCAGTGTTAGCGACCACATTGACACTTCGTGCATTCAAAAAATAAGAAACCAATTAAGAAACTTTAAGTACGAAAATGGGCAAAGCTCATGTTAAATTAAGAAACTATTAGAACTATGGCCTGATCCAAGTTTCTAATAAAAAAAAACGTGTAACCACAGAACGCCACAGAACGACGATAAAAAATTGTATTCGTGTAGTATTTTCGGCCGTTTTCAGCACATCATATTCTTACTTGTCCATTTTCAAAGATGACAGCACATGAAGTTATCATTGAGACAAATCTATGTGATGTTCGAGACAAATCCATGAGACAAACCAATGAGACAGAAAACAAGTGGCTAAGCCACAATTTGATTAGTACGAACTTTAGGTTCTGTTTGTTCCATAGTCCATAGATTTCTTCTTCGGGTAAACTGGCCTCTGCTCTCAGGCTATGACCACCTAATCAAGATAATGGAATGGAAAACAAACAATGCAGTAGCATCTGGCTTTCTTTTGTGGGCTCAAAGTCAGAAGATTTGCCTGAACTTGCTCGTGAGCTGCATCACGAACTAAAGAAAATCTGTATATCTTTTGCATTGCTGCATTTAATGGGCAATCACATCTCTTTGAAGGAAATCGAACTGCTATCAGATCCATTTTTTCAGCCTGGTTCAAACGTCGCGCTTCTCATGTGCCGAACCTAACTCAGTTAAGAGCGACACTGAAGCATTTTTAGCGCGACGTCTGTTTCAAACGTCGAACTTAATTATGTCGCTCCAAATTATTTTTTACAGTTGTTACATGAAGTAGCTAGTTTAGTTTATGGGGCGTAAATTCATGCATTTAAATGCACTTATGCGTTAAGTTTGGCACATGAGAAGTTCGACGTTTGAAATCAAGCCGTGCTTGAGTCGCACAGCACGGCAAGCCCTGCCGATCCAAAGTAGGTTGCCGCTCCTAACTCATCTGCCGTACCTAACTGATTCAAACGCCGTGCCCCTCATGTACTTAATTCTCGAGTTAAGTTCGGCACATGAGAAGCGCGACGTTTGAACCAGGCCTACATATCAGCATGGACTGTGTGATGCATCGAGTCAATCGAGTTCTCAGTTGATTTCAGGTGGGTTTCTTCTCCAGTTCCTGTTAGTAGATTTCTTTTCAAATGCTTTGAATCTTCGGTTTCTGTTATTTTTGCTAACAAAAGATTTCACATAGCTTAACCACGCGCAAAAGAAACCAGGATCAGGCCATAGTGCTAAAAGTTTCTTAATCTAACATGAAATTTTCTCCATTTTGGCCAAAAGTGACCAAAAGTTTCTTAATTGGTCTCTCATTTTTTGAATGTATAATTATATCAACGTGGTCGCTAACACTGCTAAAGATATGTTTCTTGGCATTTAATACATCATATAAGAATAGACAGTATTCTTAATGTTGAAAACACAGATGATTATGTAGTTAGTATAGCTCAAGAATAAAGCAAATTTTCGATGATAAACTCTCTGAGAAGCGTTCTGAAATCCGAAGCAACCTCTAGCCACAGCTAGCATCGTAATGCATGGAATAAGCCGATAATTATCTTGCATGCCTCCCGATTTCACACAATGATCTACAATTATCTACAGGTGCAGTTGACACGATTATTTTTTCATTAAAGCTCACAAAAATTCAAATCACCAATGCGTCAAAAGACTTAATTTGGGTTGAGTTTTCATCGCGTTTTGATTAGGTTTCAGATCTTGGATGATAATTTGCGGTCTAGGAAATACTTCGACCCACTTTTTACATTTGAGGTTCCTTGGAGTCAGAGGCAATTGTCAGGTTCGGAGCTGGGCTGATGGCAGAAATCTAAAATTCCGTAGCAGTTTCGCTACCTACAGTTTCCTATGAGTTACTTCAGTTGACCTGAAAGCCTAGGTAGCATTTCTCCAAGTTGTCTGATGTTCATACCAGGGTTCTACGTAATACCAAATGCAATCTTGCTGTACCAAAAATGAGAACAGCTTATGGCCAAAAATCATTTGCGTTTCGTGGAGCCAACGCATGGAATAAACTCGACTCTGAAATAAAATTAGCCCCTTCGATTCAGTCATTTAAAAGTAAACTAAAAGCTTTGAAGTGAGAACATTCAAGGAAAGCTGATCGAATGAGTTACCTTTTTTTTCCTTTTTCACGTTTTTGTAACTATTTAAGTAGAATTTATTGTAAATAGGCTTATATTTATCTTATTAATTTTTTTTCCTTTGCTGGGTCAATTGGAAAGCAGTTGCTATTTTTTAACTGAATTTTATCCCAGGATAAATATTTAAAAAAAAAAAAAGAAAAAAAGTTTTAATGCTTTTAATACAGACTTCATGTTCGTCGCCAAAAATACTTCCTAGGTAAAGGTATACCTCTGGCTAGATGGCAAAACGAGATCTAACAGCACTGAGTTTTTCGATCAAATAGAAGACATCCAATCGCCAGGGCCACGTCGCCGGGTCCACTGAGATGTGGATTTCCCGCATGCGACAGAGATACTCATTATTTTCGTTTCGCTGCCCTCAGCTAATATGTTGCTGAAATTACTGAAGCACAGCATACGGCTCAAATCTTTCAAATCTTTAAAAAGGTGGGTGTAAAATTGCATCACATTTTTCTTTGAATTCATGTGCTTGAAAGAAACTTTGGGTAATTTGCTGTAGACCTTCCGTGGCAATTTTTTGATATATTGATTATTTTCAAAATGGCGGCATTTTGACTTATTTTGCAGAAATTCATCGAAAATTTTAAAGAAACTAAAATCATCGTAAATTTTGAATTAATCGAGAGAAATTGATACAATCTTCAAGATAACCATAGTTTATGAAGGTCTACAACATGGTTGCAAGCAAAAATCTGTTGCTCTTCTGGTTAAGGATTTATAAATTTGATGACGTCACAGCCTCAAAATTAATAAATGCCACCATTTTGAAAGTAGTCAAGGTATCAAGAAATTCCAACGGGAAATTTATTGCGAATTACCTGAAGTTCCTTTCAAGAAATTTAATTCAAAGAAAAATGTAATAGAATTTTACACCCACCTTTTTAAAAGATTTGACCTCTATGCTCTGAAGCACAAATCTAGGTTTCTGCATACTTAGTTTCTGCTAAAGGAATGGTTGCTGTCGAAAATGAGCAAAGACATAAGATTCGATCGCAGGAAATCTAGCCTATCTTTTAAATCAGACTTGGTGAAGTTGTAGATTAACTACCTGGCTAAGGATGGAGAGAAAACAACAAAGTGTTTTCGATTACTTTTGGAGATAGATCTACTTTTGTAAAATCAACCAGAAGATTTGAACTAAGATTTGCAAAGCCAGTGTTGAAGGAAACATTGCGATTGGTACATTATTCGATTGCCAAGATCATGCCGGACAGTCTTCTCATTGCTTTTCGATAGGCCGAATGATGTTTGTTGAGTTTGCCGTTTTCTGAGGAGATTTATTTTGCGTTGCAGTAAAATTCATATTTTCATAAAGCTTTAATTTGTTCACGAAAATGTTGATCGATTGCGTCATTTAGATGCTTCTATCGCCGCAGACTACTTACGCAAACAATGGCAAAGAGAGCAGTTTAGGATAAACTCATAACAACAACATAAACAGTTGCGGCAGTTCATGTTATGTACACAACATAAGTGAAGTAGCATAAAGGAGCAAACAAGAACAGCGACGTAATATAGAATTACATCATAGTCTATGATTGCATTAATGATAGAAAATAGAATAACACAAAAAGAAAACTGACTCAATTGTCCTTCAATTTTTTTGTAAGCATTTTCCCGACAATTTCAACCTCATAAATTTCCAATGGCAAAAATAACCAAGCTGCGTCGTTTTGTAGTCTTGTTTATTCTTTGATGTCATGCTAACACGTCTTTGATTCAGTAATTCTTTTTGTGGCCAATTCCCTGATCTCATTTCTTATATGTTCTGGTACTCTGAATAAGATATAAGACGGGGCATTGGGTCATACTCATTGATTAAACTTGCGACAAAAACTCTTTGTTTTGTTTACAACAAAACAACAACCACAGCAACATGGATCGTTCTCGCTTGCAAGTCACAATAATGTTGAAAGGGGCATTCTTCTGAGGAAAATCTTCCTAAGAATACGCCCTCCAGTAACAACCCCGCTGTAACACTGCCACTCCAACGTAGAAGAAAGACCCGCTGAGAAGACCTCTTTCCCCGCCAAATTTGAAATTAAAAACTTTCCCCGCCATGTTTTTGTTGTTTCCCTGTTGAAATTTTTGCTTCCCCATCAAAAATTATACAATGTTCCCCGTCAGTGTAATTTTAATACCCGCTGAAAGTATATAATTCCATCACTTCCCCGCTGTATTTTTGAATGTCCGGCGGGGTCGTTATTGGGGGAGCGGGTATAAGAATGACCCTTGCTTAGAGAGTAGCGGTCTCCCGATGTCTGTACATAGCCTCAAAACTCCTCTGGAGGAACGTTGAGGCTGCGCAGTTTTTCATAGCGCAATTTCTATCATGCTATTATACCCCCCGTCAAATTGTCGGAACGAAAACATGCTTTATCGCATTATAAACACGTTGTTGTAATTTTGTTTCAGTGTAGGTCATTCCTGTAGCTTGAAGATTTGAAGATACGAGATAGCAAGCGACGAAGAAATTGCAGAATATCAGCATCTTCTTCCTGCCAATAAACAAACAACAATTTGTCTTCTAAAAGTCATTAAAGCAATTGTTTATGCATGTTACCTCTAACTGAGTAATCAGGCACAAGCTACAAGGAGCTTCTGATTTCTCCGACAGTGTTGAGATGGCTTGTTGAAAGTATGTGCATCCACGGTTTTGGTGACATAAGTTGAGTTATTATTCTGACTGAAATTATAGCATCCTTGGAGACTTAGCTTCAAGCAAGCAGAGCTGTGAAATTACATGGTTGCTGCAAATGATAACCTGGTAGTATATTACGAAGATTTCCTATCGCAGATCTTGGGAAAATGCACCTGTTGATGATCATTATTACGCGTGTAACGTCATCGCGATATAAACTGCATACATACACAAACTTCACAACGTTATAAACAACAGTTTGCTACAAATGTATCTGAGGCGGCATTGTTAGAATGTAAGACATCTCGTGCAGAATCACATCAAAGAACGGAAAGCGTGATTTAAATCACATGGCCCTGGTTGATGCAACTTTCTTCTTCTGATGCGATCTTACTTGGTATAAACTTGACTATTGGTAGACGAAAGGCAGTTATTGCAATTTCATAGCTGAAGGATACGGTCCAGATATACATGGCATTTGATATTCCCTACAACTTATCTAAGCAATCTCAGCCTTTATTCAACGTTAGAAATCTTAAAGAGAAACACTTTGCAAGAGTAGAGCATTGAATGCATTGAATTGATTTAACGGACAAGGTCTAAATGTTAGTGCATCGTGGATATGGTCACAGGCTCGGCAACGTGTCAGACCTTACCTGTACGAACTTGAATATTTGCAGATGTACTGCATTTAGCGAAACTTCTTTTTAAAATATATGGCATCCGAGGTTTCCTGCAACGTATCCGAGCGCATGCTTCCACGTTAAGAATCTCCTAGAGAAAGAATCTGAAAAAACAGCATTGAAGTCATCGTATCGTATTGAGCAGATATAATCCAAAAATGTATGGTCTCATCATCCAAAACCTGCAGTCCTTTCTTCTTAATGAATTTGGTGAAGAAGACCTTTACAATAGGATGCGTAAAGTCGCTGGCATTACAGAGTATTCATATTCAGTTCATAAGAAATACTCTGACGATATAATCATGAAAATGGTTGATGCGGCAGTTGAAGTCACCGGGTGGACTAAGGACCAAATTCTACATGGTATGGGGCTACGATTTCCGCGTGTCTGCGGTGAGTATGGATATTACAAGATGTTGAAAACGGTCGGACGGAATTTGAAAGAATTCGTCAATGGCCTTGACCATATGCATGATAGTCTTCGCTTTTCGTATCCGGGAATGCGAACGCCAAGTTTTTACTGCGATGAGGAGACAGAAGACGGGCTACGGCTGAACTATCGTTCAAAGCGCAAAGGTTACGTCAACTATGTTTGCGGACAGCTGGAAGAAATGGCTTCGTATGTGTTTGATATGCAAATTACCGCGCGGGTGGAAGAGTTGACGGAAAGTGATGAGGGCACTCATGCGGTAATACGTCTCTCATTTTTCAATGAAGTACAAAGACGTAGAGTGTCGACCGGTGTTAGTCATCTTTGTCCTACCATTTCAACTGAAGTCATTCTTGGGATGTTTCCTTTTCATATGCTGTTTAGGGAAGATATGAAGATGTTTGGTATTGGTGAATCTCTCTTGAAAGTTTTGCCAGATTCAAGTGGAAAGCTGTTGAAAGAATGTTTTTATTTGCTGAGACCTGCGATACCTTTTACATGGAGGAGCGTAAGTTATTTCATTTCATCTTTCGCTTTCACTACTACATTCTCTCAAATTTGCTTTAAAGGGCCATTGTTACCCAGTGATGCTTTGCAGGCTACATTTTGGATTGATCTGACCATGGGCAATGATGCACCGGTCTTTTGGAGTGGAAGACAGTGATAGAAGAATTCCTTACCAATTAGCTGCCCACTTCCCTCGTCTGCATGTCTGTTTATCAATTTGAATGCATAAGACCGTTTAACCCACATATGTTGTTGAATTTCTTGTCTCTCTCGTCGCTCTGCCTCTCATTTCATTTGGGCCTACGATTTCAAACTCCCACGAGTTGACTCTCCTTTTACTTGAGCCTGGTCATCGTCGCTCCTCCGGAGATTCAATTAGTAGGAGATTGAAATCGTTGGCATAATGCAACGAGAGGCAGAGCGAAGAGAGAGACAATAGATTCAACAAAATATGCGGATTTATCGGTCTTTTTCATTCAAATTGATAAACAGACATAGGGATACTTTTGTTATTGTCTTCCATTCCAAAGAACCGGTGCATCATCGTCCATGTAAGGCAGTCACGCTAATTAATGCAATTGATAAAGGTTGGGAAAATGATCGTCTTTACAGTCCTCTTCGTACCCAAGAATGATTTTTTGCAACAGGGCCTCAAGGAACATTCTCGGTGACAACGCCCTTAAATCTCCTGGTAAACGAGGGAAACGCCCTTCTTAAGGAACAATAGTTAATGCAAAATTCTTCAAACTTCTATGCTAAGTCCTTGCAGGAAAAGTATGTACGCATATTCAAAGGAAATTTTGTTGCTGACAAGATAAAATCATATGCAAGAAATTTGCTCACCCTCAAAACAATCCTGATAGAGATCCATCAGCCTAGCCTATCATATATATATCACTGTACTCCTGATAATGTGTTGCCCTTTCGTTTATGCATAATCATTACAGGTGCCGAATCTTAATGGGCCTGGACTGTCAGCCCCCCTCAACCCACCCCCCCTGACAATCTTGTCTGCAATACCATCAGCACTGATTGTTAAATTTTTTCAGATTCTTGAGCATCCTCATTGCGTTTTTGAGTTGGTTTCAACGCACCCGATAATCAATGGAAAATGCATATTCAATGACGTTCAAGAAGGACCACGTTATTTGCATCTAAAAGGCCAAATGAAATATGTCGAGTCATGGGAAGCTCTTATTTATCTCGCATCACCAGTGTAAGTATGTTTAATAAATCGAAAAAGAAAAGGCCACGATATAAACGTCGCTCGTCGGATCCGCAGATGCTTGCGATGATGGATAAGGAATAAATTGTAGGTAGTAACACCGCAACACGACGAAGAACAACAGCAAAAAATGAGTCGATTTAGTGCGTTAAGTATGTTTACTTGATTATGCCACCGATTTAGGGTTAGGGTTGGATCTGAATTGTGTCCATCCAATTTTGTAGACACAGGGCCTGGAATTGTGCCTTTTCGTCCCTTGTTTCCTTGTGTTCTTTGATTTTGCTGATATCACTTGATCAGTACGGATTCATAATATTACTCTTAAAGGTAGGCCCACTTTAGGCCCGCGTAGAGTGATTCCGTATTCGCCAATCAAATTGCTAGAATAATTAGAATTTAGTTTTCAACCCATCAGGAGGCGCTATTTAAACAGTTGTTGTTGTGGCATGCGAAAACAGTTGGTGTTTTCAAAAGTGGGAATTTTTTTCTGGCTCACCCTGTATATTTTGTGATAAGTACATTAGGAAAATATCATTTGGACTTAAAGTTTGCTTTTCAATGCTCTGTAAACCAGCCCTTGAAGTGACTTTTTTTGAGTGTAATTGAACTCCCCCCTAGTTTAGGCCATTTTTAAAAAGTGGGCCTTCTTTTTCAGAGCATTTTTATGAGTGCTATTGACCAAGTGACATACATCAGCAAATCAAAGGATGCGTGGAAACAAGGGAAGAAAAGTACAAGCCTATACCGAGCCAGCTCTACTTCAGTTGTGGCCAAAAGTTTAAGACCGCATCCTAGTCGGTTACATTTGTTGGCGCAAGAAGATGGAATACTACAGCTCTGCCTATTTTACTCTCTTTAGATATCTTTATGTCAACTTTAAAAGAAGGTTCCAAATTTCAATGTTGTTTTTTAAATTTTGGGCTACTTTATGACTTTACCGTAAAGTTCATATAAGTTTTCGGCAATCATTTCAGTCCTGCTGGAAGGTGGATCCACTCTGTCATTCACTTAGGTTTTAAATCAATCCATTCACAGTTCATTTCTATGACTTGTTTGCAAAGCATGCACCCCACGAAGAACATTGCTTCACGGGAAAAGGTAGTGGAAAGCCTTAAGGCCTCTGGCATTCGATAATTCGCCTTTGGCATTCGATAATTCTAACAATAAAAAATTTCCTGAAAGCAGTTCCGGATAATTATGTGATTTGTTGCTTCAAACTTCAAGGTAAAGGGATGGTCTTAACACATGGTCATAGCTGTGGATTAAAGACCCTCCCCCCTTTAAAGTGATGTCTGAAAGCAACCAGTTGAAAAAGTTGTTCCATAAAATTACTCTTGCAGTCTCAAGCTGCGCAATGAATCGAACATTTATTTGCCTATGTTCTTTTTTTCTCTACAGGCTTGAAAATCTGGACCACATGTTTAACATTGGATTGTTTTTAAATGATCTCAGTTTGCATGATGCATCTCGTGATCTTGTTCTTGTTGGTAATCATAAATCGGCTGAGCTCAAGATTGCTTTGGATCAGGTAAGATTCCCAACGCAAATTCAGTTAGAATTTATCACTGCCGTTTTAATTTCTCTCTATGTCTCTGACTGAATATGACAGCAACAGTGGCAGAATGATTAGGTTATTCTTTCGAGCAACAATGCATTTTCGAGCTCATATTTTTGATCATAAATTCCATGAGCTCAAGATTGCGTTAGATCAATGAAGATTTTCATTCCAAATTCAATCAAGACCTCGCAATGCAGTATTAAGTTCTATCACTGGGTGTGACTGGTATAGCTCAGATATCAAGTAATTCTTTCGTGGATGATTGTGTTTTGGAGTTTACGTTTACAACCATAGCTCCAGATTGCCTTGGATGGCATAAGTTTCAAATCTTTTAAAAGTTGGGTGTAAAATTCATTGACCTAATTCTTTGAACTGAATGGCTTCAAAGAAACTTGAACTATCTTACAGTAAATCTGCCGTTGGACTTTTCCGACATCTTCAAAATCTTCAGAATTACAGTGTTTTTCTTCTTTTTTAATAATTTAAGAAAACTTTCGAAAAAAGCTTAAAATTATCGTAATTTCTAAACCTGTTTACGAAAGATCAAATAATTTTCAAGAAAACAATAGTTTATGGGTGCCTACAATAGGGTATCAAGCAGAACTCTTTCACTTTCCTAGGTTGTGATTTAGAGATTTGATGGCGTCACAACCATAAAATGAGCTGAAATATAAAGAAGGCTGTAATTTCGACGAATATTCAAGATTTCTACAAAGTTCAAAGGTAGAATCACAGAAAAATGGCTAAAGTTTCTTTGCAGTCATTCAGCTTAAAGAAATAGGTCATTGAATTTTACACCCACCTTTTTTGTCAATTTAAAGATTCGGAACCAATGCTGCCTTGGATCAGGTACGATTTCCAGTACAAATTCAAGTAGGATCTAGGCCTTCAACTGCTCTTTCAAAGTTTTTCGCTGGATCTGAAATTAACAGTGGTATTAATCTTAAGGTATTAACATAGATTCTCAGCTCGAGAGTGCCAGAGTTTGCTATTACATGCATATTTTCATCACCGGGTATGAAAAAGCAAGCCATAATATTTCGCCCCCTGGGATGAAAAAGCGCGCCATGTAACGAGGACAGATTTTGTAAGACAATAGCATCAGTTGCTTTTATTGACACTTAAATTCAAAGAGATTTGCGATTGCAGACAAAGGAAATTCCCTCAAGTGGAAATTCAAAACAAACGAAGGTGCAAAGTTTCTCTGAAACCCAGTTAGCTATCTCGCTTGTTGTGCATTCCAGAAATGGTTTTTAGAGCAAACATGAGCATATATTGAAAGAAGAAGGGTATATCTAGATATCTACCACGGGCATTTTACTTGTTTGGTTATAGGAACCGATTTGGAGGCGATGCAATTCTCGTATTTTTTGGGTGCAATCAAAGCACTTACTTCTCAGCTTCTGAACAACAAAAATAAAATGCCCGTGGTAGATATCTAGATATATCCCTCTTCTTTCAATATATGCTCATGTTAGCTCTTAAAAACCATTTCTGGAATGCGCAACAAGCGAGATAGCTACCTGGGTATCAGAGAAACTTTGCGCCTTCGTTTGTTTTGAATTTCTGCTTGAGAGAATTTCCTTTGTCTGCAATCGCAAATCTCTTTGAATTTAGGTGTCAATAAAAGGAACTGCTGCTATTGTCTTACAAAATCTGTCCTTGTTGCGCCATGTACAATTTGTCACGTATGCGTAAATGGAGATTCAATCCCGGGGTCGAAACAAGATTGCGATTACATGGACATGCACACTCTGGAAACAATTGGGATTAATGCCTTCAACGATAATTGATGCCTTAGAAATTTCACCTCACTAACTTAAGATGGGATGAAATTTCAGCTCCGGGTATTATTTCATCCCCGGGTTTGAAATTTCTCCATGTAATTGAAAGTTGAAATCAATAACAGAATGAATGGAGGGAGGGATGGGATGGAATTTCAACTCGGCAAGGTGAGTTGAAATTCAACCCTGGGGTTGAAAACTCTCATGTAATCAGGCCCTTAGATCAATAAGATTTCAAATCCAGAAGGGCTTGAGATTTCATTAGATAAGATTTCAAATCCAGAAGGGAAAGTTTTGCAAGGGAAAGTTATGGGGTTGTATGGAGTCTCCCTCAAAACAAGTCCTGTCAAGATTACGTTGGGTCATGTAACTTTCTTAACCTAGATTTTTATCTCTGTTTTAGCAAAATCATTGACTGGTATTTCTGAAATAACTGACGTTTCTAGTCTCTCAACTGATACAAAACACCAAAATAGTTGGTTCACATCACATCAGCTTAAATTTGTTCCTTATTCTCTACTGAAGATGCTTTCGCATGTTTAACATTGGATTGTTATCAGATCATCGAAACTTAACCCTATCTCACCTGGGGGGTGGATTCCACCCCCTCGTACATTTTCATTTATAAGTTTTTTCGCGTTTGTTGAATGCCTCTGAGATTTAGCAAGTTTAACTTTCTATCATACAGCAATGAAACTGTAACAATTTTGGTGTCCTATTTTTAGCCTTGTCTCCATGGTAACCAAGTTGTCGTGCTACACTCTGTGAAAAATATAATTTGTATCTCTTTTAATCCTTTTCAATAGGTCCGATTAGGTCTAAAGTATGAATTTACATCTATTTTGATCTATATATTTGATTTCTTTACTAAAAATAAAGTTTTACGACTTTTTAACACACTTTCATTTTTATGACGTCATATGACGTCATAAGGTTAATTATGCTCTAGCAACAACAACAACAACGCTAATTAAACCATTGTTTCTTAAATTCATTGTTTATTTAATGGACAAACTTTGTGCCAAATTTGGCTGCCATATTTCAAGCAACAACAGAGATAAACAGGGGGGTGGATTCCACCCTCAAGGCATTGACCGTTTCAAATCGCCCAGGTGAGATAGGGTTAAGAAGCTATTTATTTTGATGTAGGAAGTCCTTGGTACATTTTATACTATTTTCCCGCTGTCAGATCACTTGGAAGCTCTTTGAGTAATGTAATATCTAAACATTAGGATGACTTCATAAAACTTTGGTTTGAAGTGTTCACGAAAACACTGGTAGTAAGCATGAGGCTTGTCATTGAAGCTTAAAGAAATTCGCAAGAAACACTGGTAACACAAAATCTGATGGCTTTTAAAGAAACTTGAGTACTGGGTCAAATTCTTGTATTCTTATCAAAAATACGTGTAAAGCTGTTTAATATTAATTTCTCTTTTGGATTTAGGAAGTTCAGAAAAGTGCAATGCTCGAGGAAAGCATGAAGAAATTAGACAAAGAGATGCAGAAAACGGACAAGCTGTTGTACAGTATGATACCGAGAACTGTTGCTGATAGACTGAGGAGTGGAGACTTGGCTGTGAATACTTGTGAGGTAGTTGATCCTAGCTGAATGCAAATTGTTTTCCAGTTGTTTCATCGTTTCGTCGATTTTTGTCATTGTTTTGTCAGTTTTTCTGGCCAATGCGAAAGACGTAAAGGGAAGCTCTTCAGCTACCTATAACTGTTTGAAATTCTATAAACTCTAAAAGAGGGTGTCTCATAAAAATGTTCCCAGTTTTAAACTTTAATACCTCTCGAGTTGCTAATCTTAGCGCAGCATTTTCTGAAAGCGTAGTAATCTTGTTACCAAGTGAGCACTAGTTTGATAAAATTGAGCAACGAAAACAAAAGCGGAGGAAAGCCAATAATGAATGAACTTTACAGCATCTATAAGCAGCGTCTTACAATATCAACATTTAGATTGAAATACTTACCAGTTTTTGATTCATTAGCCCCCGTTTTGCTTACAGAAATGGGGTTTGAGACATTCAGGATTAACTCATTTGCAAGGGTGTCTTTTTGTTGAGATGAATTAAAAAGGTATAGACAAATTATTATGGTGTAGCCTATTGGACCAGAGCCTCTTGTTTACCTGTGTCAGTTTCATTTGGATAGTAGATTCTTTCCATTCTCTTCCACAGAATTTTGAAAATGCGACTATACTGTTCAGTGATGTAGTTGGTTTCACGGCAATTTGCTCACGAATCAGTCCAATGCAAGTTGTTGAAATGCTCAATTCTCTCTACACTACTTTTGATACGCTCAGTGAGAAACATCAAGTTTACAAGGTATATGTCGTTTGCGAACAATTCGTAGGATATTCTGGCTGATATTTTGGTCGGTGATTTGACTATGGGATTCCAGATACATATTAGATTACAATGAAGGATAACCATGACCAAATGTCTCAAATTTATTCGATTTATTTCACTACCGTAATGGCTCTTATTAGCCCCGCTGTCTAGTAATTTATCGGGCCGATTTACGCCGGCCCTAATTTCACGCTGGCCGATTTTACGCCGCTTTCAATTCCGCTAGTCCCAAAATTTGCTCTAACACCATTTTGGGCTGTGTTTCAAGTCACTCAAAGAGTAAGGAAAGAAAAATCGAAAAAGAGCTCATCTGTTAGAAAACCTGTTTTAGGGCACTGATGTGGTTGATACTACGGTTGATACAACGTCTTAAACTTTCACTTTACTACTAGAGCTGTCACTTTATTAGTTTATATTTTGTTCTATTAATATTTTGAGCAGACTTTGGCCAAAGATATAGACAGAAAACCAATCAGCAGTTAATTTCTGCTACATTTGCAATCAGTTCATGTATGTTTGCCCTTCTAATAGTGTATCAAAAAATTACTATTAGTCTGGTTCTTCATAAAGGAAAGGTAATATAAGCTCTTGGACTTAAGGTTGCTTGCCCTTCATGAAAAATGCCTAAAATATTGTGTTCACAAGCAAAAATAAATGTTAGAAATTAACTCCATTCTTCAAAAACAGTTCTAAAGCTTTTGCCTTTTTAACTCCGGTCCTTTTTTCCGCCGGCCTTTATATGACGTTGCATAACAAAAATTAGCATCATTTAGGGTCGGCGTAAAAGGACCAATAAGCCCTTTTTTCAAAGCCAAATTCTTATCCCTCCCTTTCTCTGTTAAGTTTCCTCCCTTGCACGAATATCAAAGGTTACCAAATATTTTTCACTGAAAAATTTTCCACTGAACAAGTTGCATGTGTATTTTGAAATAGGTTGGGATAAAAAATGTATCGAATTTTTGCATTCAACTCGTAAAATTGTTGGTTGCAGTCACAAGATATTTGGTAAATGAACAAGGACAGATTTTGTAACAAAATATTGTTAGCTGCTTTAATCAACACCTCCATTCAAAGCGATTAGCGACTGCAAACAAAGGCAATTCTGAGAGAATCAAACCAGTAAATCAAAACAAACATGGCCGCAAAAGTTTAACTGAATTAAACCAGTTGGGCAAACCCTCACCTTGCGCAAGCGAAAAGTGTTGTTTAAGAGAAGTTACGTGCTTATAACGAAAGAAGATGGGTAAGCCTAAAGTTCTTTTCGGCGGATTTTGGATTTTGCTCGTTTGATTCAGGAGCTGCGTGAAAATTGCCGAATTTAAACCTTAAATACGCGAGAATTACAATGCATGTTGCCTTTCTGAATCAAATACTCAAAATCCGCTTGACAGAACTTTAGATTTAGCCTGCTTCTTTCGTTATAAGCACATATAAGGCGAGAGTTTGCCCTACTGGTTTTAGTGCAACTTTAGCGGCCATGTTTGTTTTGACTTACTGGTTGAGAGAATTTCCTGTGTCTGAAACAACTGATCACTTTTAATTGAGGTATCAATTAAAGCAACTAACGCCATTTATTACAAAATCTATCCTTGTGGGTAAATGAACAAAAGCGCTATCATAACTCTATCAAACACTATCAAACACTATCGAACACTATCAGCGCCATCATGCATCTGTTCAGTTCATTTGGGATACAGTAAAGTCTCGCCTTTAAGAAACGCTTTTCACAAAAAGAGACTGATTGTTCTTTCAAAACTGGGTGTGTACACCGTGGTATAAGAAGCACTTTTATATTCGAAACAAATGCCAAAATATTCAAGAAAACGTTTTCGAAATATGTTGTATAAGGATCTAGTAGTTTTAACCAGTTCTGAAGTTTTCTTGAAATTATGACCATTTGGCTGAAACCTTTCGTTCTAGAGAATTGAGACCTATTAGAGACATCTTAAAATATAGGCTCGGTAATATTGCTATGTACCATTGTAAAGGAAACTTCACATGAATCAGGCTGGATAGTTTTTTGCAGAGAGGTATTTCATTCAGGGAAATCAGGCCTGACTTGCTTATGATGGAGCTTCATAAAGGCCGGATTTTACTGTGTTCTTATTTTCGTACAGGGTGTCTCAAAAAAAATGTTCGACGTTTGATTAAATTCTAAAAGATAACGATACGCTGAATGTCCCCTTGGTCAAATCACCCGTTTTCTGAGATTTTAAATTAATTTTTGACACAAGAATCTCGCAAATCCGCTAAGAATTCATGGAGTTAGAAGCATTTGAAGTTCAACTTTGTGCGAAAGCTAAAACCAGAGGCCTCGAAATGGCATTTTTGGTAAAAGCCCCATAGGCCGTCGTTTCTGTTATTTCTCAACTGTTTCAGGGTGAACCAAGTGGGATTCTAACAAGTTTTTGATAACCTTACGCAATCTTAAGGAAATTTAGAGAATGATCGCAAGAAATAATTTACTTTTGAAGTCCTATTTTGTTTGCTCTGATATCAACGAGAGGTATAACATTGGATAAGCTTCTCTTACCTCTGTCTTCGAGCTTTTTGCAATACCAGTAATCTGGGGGTCTCTGGTTTCAGCTATCGCATATTTTGATCTTCGAGAGCTCGTAACTCAGTGAATTTTTAGTCTCTAAAATTATTTCATAATCCTAGGAACAGGGTTATCTTTCCATGAGCCTGTTCATGTTGTCCTTATTTTTCAATATCTTATCAAACGTCGAACAATTTTTTTTGAGACACCCTGTACAATAACATTTGCAGCATAATCTCTTCATTTTGCAAGGTTTGCAGGGATTGTTTGATTTTTGGAACGACTGAGCTTCAGCAACTTGTTGGAGTACTAAATGAAAGTACAGACACTGAAATTTACATAAAAGTATTTGCTCCATATCTCTACTAGGTTGAGGCCCTGTCCACACGTATTCGAATCTTTTTGAAAACGCATCTTTTTTTATCCGTATGAAAAGATATCCGCGTCCACACGAAGAGCGTTTTCGAAAATATCGCCGTCCACACGAAGACGCAGCTACTTTCAAACTCCGCTGTTCGAGCTTCGATAAAAGAAAACAGACAAGCAAAATGCCCTCGTGTGATCGCCAAAGATCCGTGCGCATGCTCTGGTACGTCGCAAATTGATGCTTTGACGTCAGCGTTTTCGAAAAGCTCCGTTTTCACCCGTCCACACGACAACAGGAAAACGGCGTTTTCAAAAAGATCCACTCTGGAGAGCGTTTTCGAAAAGCTTCGTTTTCAGTGACCGAAAACGCCGTCTCCGTTTGGACGCTAACCCAAAACGAATAAAAAAGATGCGTTTTCAAAAAGATCCGGATACGTGTGGACGGGGCCTGAAATTTACATAAAAGTATTTGCTCCATATCTCTACTAGGTAGAAACGATTGGCGATGCTTATATGGTTGTAAGTGGAGTGCCAGAGAGAATATTCAATCATGGAGAACGAATTGCAGAAATGGCTTTTGCCATGCTCAGTTCTGTCGTGGATATAAAAGATCCATCGGATACAATGGATTATATCAAAATTAGGATTGGTAAGAGATCTACACACGAGATATTCATGTTAACAACATGTTAATAGATGGTCGCTACTGTCACACTAAAATCTAATCTTGTTATTGTTTGAATTGTTTTATTTCATTGAAATTTATTTTGATGTCAGAAAGAACGGCCTTGTAACAATACAGAGATATCCAGTCATACTTTGCCGTTCCATCTTTGCAAATCTGCCTTTTCTGTGGCTACGGTATTTTTTTGCACGAAAGCCATTGTCACGTGATTAGCTTGGTACATCATTATTGGTTCATTTTGCTAAAACAACGCTGTAATTTGGGTCGGTACTCTGTTTATCCCTTATTTTGGATTCTATAGTTTTTTAAAGACTCTTGGTCAAGGAACGAAACGTTCTCACAGCGTTGTATACGAACAGGAAGAGCGGTCACATACAACAGCGTTGTAAGGTAGTGGCTTCGAAGGAAAATATCGGGGGGAAAGCACCTAGTGTGACCGCAGCCAAAGTCACATTAGTATGCGCAACTTTAGATTCATCCCAAGTACGAAAGTGATTGGCAGTTGAAGACAAAGAAAATGCTTCTATGCCCGTTCTTTAAAGTCATTAAAAAACAAAGCAAGCCAAAAAAGCTTTTCTGAAACTCAGGTATCTAGCTTCTTTACTGTGCATTCGATAAATGGTTTTAAGAGCAACCATGAGCATACATCGAAAGAAGGAGGTTGCACCTAAGTATCTGCCGTGAGTCATTATCACAGAATACTTTTTGCGTTTGAAGTCATGAATTCGTGTGAAACGATTTAAAAGTTGGTGCCAAAAAGTCAAGTTTTTTGATATCTTTGCTTGAATTTCAATGCAGTTTATTTTCTTGCAGGTATTCATTCTGGCAGTGTTGTTGCAGGGGTGATAGGCATCAAAATGCCAAGATATTGCTTATTTGGTGATACCGTCAATACAGCATCGAGGATGGAAACTAACTCCATTGTAAGTTAAATTCCATATCAATACCTTTTTGCCCGTTGATTCAAACTTCATATTTCAGTTACACGACAAAACTCTAGCCAGGCAGGAAACTTTTTACAGAACGTCTAGATATCTATGCTTATCGATGTTTACCACTGTGTTATTTACAAATCACAGAATTTACTGAATTTACTGAACAATGCCAATTGGTAACAGGCTACAGTAAATTCCCGCATATAAGAACCTACCAAAATAACAACCTAGAGGCTGTTTTTCCTAAATTATGTACCTTGCAATTAAGAACCTGTTTCAGTTTGATGAAACATAGGTTCTTATTGCAGGAGTTGCAAAGTTGATCTTTGATTGCTGTTATTAAGGTCATTGTGGTCCCAGTTGGCTTTGGAAGCTTTATTTTACTCCCCAATTACTTATTAGGTCCATAAGAACGCTTCCAACACAAATAATAGGGCTGAACATCTTTGTGGGACCTTCAAGGGGACTGTATGAGACACCCTTCAAATAAGAACATATATACCCTGAAATTAGTCTACTAAGATACTAATCTTTGAAATAGGAACCAATTTCGGCCACGCTCTCGAAAAAGTAAGTTCTTATATGCGGGGGATCTACTGTAGTCACCGTTCACCGTAGTAATAGGCAAGTAACAGATTTCTCAATTTGTTTATTTGTATGTTTGATTTGAATTAGTTGTATATATGTAAATACGTGCAGTTATAAGTAAAAATCGAATGAAAATAAGTTGATAAACAAGCTTGTAAAAATATTTACAAATTTTATCAATTTTTAGGCCATGTCTATTCATATTAGTGAAACAACGAAGAAAGAAATAGAAGGCAAAGGGTATGTGATTCGAAGAAGAGGCAGTATTTCTGTTAAGGTACGCAAATATGCAGTTTCTATTGGGATGAGCTAAAGATGGATGAATGCTAAATAACAGCATGGGTCTCAGGAAACGAAGTAATTGTTAGAAATGTAAACGCAAACATACCTGTATCTTTATCGTGGCTCCTTCTGCCTTTCTTGGCTTTCCTTTGCTTCCCTGCCTCAGCTCAATCCATTGATGAAAGTCTGCAATGGCCTGATTCAGTTTCTCTGCAAAAGTGAGGCTGCCCTCGTGGGGATTTGGTGTGCGGTTTTGTCATTTAAATCTCATGTGAAGAAAAGCAATTTTGATTTTAGGGCAAAGGAAGAATGCATACATATTGGTTGCTTGGAAAAGGCAATATGTCGAGTGCAATTTCTCTGCTGTCACTTACATCTATTGAACAATCAATAGGAATAATGAAAAGTATGATCCAAGAGGAGACAGATGCAGTCATAGAAGATGCACAAGGAAACATTAGCGTGACCAATGGGAGTGCTGTAAAGATGATGGATCATAGTGAGGTAGAGAGCGAAGGGAAAGCTAAAGACCAGGAAGCTAATGGCGATACGGACAATAGCAACAATATAGGCTGCCCGTACAATTCGATGAAGTCTGGCAATGATAATAACACAAATGAAAGGAATAGCAATGACAACGAATCTCACAATGACAATAGTAACAACTACAGCAACGGCAACAGCAACAACAACGACAACAACAACAACAACAATGACAAGCATTGTCATAGTGACAAAAGGGATGATAACATCGATGACAGCACTAATAGCATGAATGATAATAGCATTGTTAGCAACATCAACAACAGCAACAATATCAAGAAAAGAAGTCTTCAAAGCACGAAGCGTAACAATAGATGCGTTGTTGAAGGCACAGGAAGTCATAGCTTGGATATTGCAATCAATGTTAAGTCTAGAGAAACTGCGAAGGACAAACGACTTCCGCAGGAGCATGAACAACAGGCAAAACAACAGCTCATCGGTGTACAGAAGAAACGGACAATGGATAATCTGAGTACTTCTTCCAGTGAAACTACTTTGTATTTACAGTTAAATGGATCGAATCCGTCCCCATTACAAAAGGATAGGCATCTTACTGAATCTAAACGTAATGTTACAAGAAGTAGGACGTGCAATTTATTGTGATAGATTTGTCTTCTAAAAGTGTGTAATGTTTGAAAGGTATCGAACGGGAAGATTACTTCAGGAGGAATTCACCGTCGAGAGTGTTGCAAGAATGTCTTGTAATCCATTGTCCTCGGGGAGGGGGTAGCTCGAGTCATGGGATGACAGGGACGTGCCATCCATTATTTTACGGGAGGACCCATATTTCACGCCCAGCTTTACCGATTTTAGGAGGGCAAAGTCTGTTGAAATTCCTAGAAAACAAGTTTCATTTCATTGTAAAGGTATATTTATAGAAGATAAGGTTACCACAAGCCAATGTTCACAACTAAGACCAAAAAGAAAATCCAATGATAAAAATAAAGATCTCTAAGATTTTTCTGCGACTCAAAAGCTACCCATTTCTGGTGCTACCTTTACATTTCGAAGCCTATATTTAAGGATTTTTTAGGTTCAAAACCCATCCTTATGGGCTACACATACCTGTTGCGGTACATATGGAAGTTACTACCCCGGGCCATTGTCTTTGAGCCAGGACAGTCGGTGGGACGGGTTCGAACTTCGAACTCCATCTGAAAGTATTAAACGTCATGACAAGACTTTGCAGACTCTGCTGCCACTTAGTTCCTTTTATGATCTCAGTGCTTGGCGCTAATAGACGCACGTCAAGTTCTTTTTAATCTTCATCATGATAGTGCCATGGAGAAGGGAATGAAAGTTCTGGAGGAAAGGTATCTCGAATTTCATCTGACAGGGACATGCCATTTTGCCCGAAAGATTCATATCCATAATTCAGTGAATTCTGAAGCATTTCAGGACCATAATTCTGCAGATCGAATGAAAGCGTTTGAAATGAAATAAATATTTCCTGAAGGGATACCGAAAATTTCATGAAATGTTTGAAAATCGTGAAAAAATTATGCCTATGATTCCGTAACGGTTTGAAAAAGGTAACCTAAAATGGCACGTCACCGTATCAGAAAAACTGCAAAGAAACCTTCCTCCCTCCGAGATTAAAACTGAGCCTCCGCTATTCGTAGGACTGAAATATTCAACAATCATACGACTGTTATAGCTTTGTCATCCTAGAGATATCATTAAAAGTGGCGGAAAAGAAATTTTCAAAGTCCTTGTTTCTTGTAACTTTTAATGAACTTAATTCAATCATCGAATCTTTGCAACTTTTTAGTTTTCTTCCAGATAAATCTTCATTATTTTGAAAATTAGAATAGGCCTGTAATTATCCAGTGGATTTTAAACTTAGTTAAAAATCTTAAGATTGTAAACTTATCATTGTTCAGTGAAATGCCTGGGCCTCCTCTTTTTATCTGTAGTCTAGTCTACTTCGCATTTCATTTGACGCCATATTCTTTTGGCCTTCTCATGATTCTTCTTTTGGCCTTTTCTGTGTCATCTATCATTCGAACTTGCCAGTCGATTCTATCGTTCTATGCTTGTTTCTTTACAAGCGTTCAGTCAAAGCTGCATGCATGACACCTTTTGCCAGTGCAAAAGCCATGATTATCTGCTGTTTTCTTTGAAATTAATGGAGTGGTTTCCTGAAATTTTGGACATTTACCATTTTGATGAGCAAGGTTGAAATCATAGCTGAGTACTGAATGGAAGTACAACGTCTTCAGGTGTTGCCTTGAATAAATTTGAAGTTGCATGATTGTGGGTCGCAGTTGTATGCTTGCAATTGGTATCATATCACATAATATTCTTCTTGTGGATCTTGTGGGAAATTATATTTTTGAAAGTCATTATTATGTGAGCGTTGTGCATCAACGTTACAGTCAATGAGATAGCATCTTACGTTCAGTGCTAACTTACCTGAAGCTTTGCTATAACACATTGCACCTTTGCAAAACGTTTTGCAGATTTACAAGCGTGGTTTTTATCTCAGAGCTTTTGGCAATAATAGCAGTGCTTTTTGGTAAAGTTTTATTCTGTGTAAAAATGCAGTTGGGAAAGTTCTTGTGACGAACGGTATCTGTTGCAGAACCATAGCTGACGCATGTGGTCAAACTTTAAGACGCTCGCTGCAACAAGCTGTTGCTGAGTTCCACGAAATAGTGCAGATATCTTTGTGACTTGCAGATGTGCAGATATCTTTGTGACTTGCAGATCTGACTGTAACATCATACCAAACGTTTTTCAAAATGTATGGTCTATTAATACAAAATCTTCAGAGTTTTCTCTTAAATGAATTTGGCGAAGATGTTTACAACAAGATATACAAATTAACTGGCATTACTGAACATTCTTACTCTGTACACAAGAAATACTCCGACAATATAATAATGAAAATGGTTGACGCGGCAGGCGAAGTCACTGGATGGACTAAAGACCAGATTTTACATGGTGCTGGGCGACGATTTCCACGCATGTGTGCCGAATATGGATACTGCAAGTTGAGGAAGATAGTTGGACGGAATCTGAAGGAATTCCTTAATGGTATGGACCACATGCATAATGGTCTTCAATTTTCGTATCCGGAAATGCAAACGCCAAGTTTTTACTGCGATGAGCAGGGGTAAATTTTGTAACAATAGAAATCTCAGTTTGTTTACATTTTGCACCATAGCCAATCAACGAGTTCCATTTTAATCACATGATCAACAACTTCGCGCGTCGAGAGTGGTAGCTGTGGAGAAAACCATAAGACAACTACCCTCTCAACTTTTGGTCGCCGCGAAAATATACTTGCGAAGAAGCTTTAGAAATTTTAAATCTGTGTTGTCAGATTAATATCCTTGCCAGGGTTGCTTGCCCACTTGTCTGCCGTACCTTGTTTTTGTGAAATAATTTCTTGAAACTTCTTCGTTTCACGGACCTCTCGTTTCCTTTGATAGAGCTGAGTTCCGGCGCAATAAAACTAATCTTTGTCTTTAGGAACGACAAAATGGCACTTTAAACGGCTAAATTCAGTTCCAAAATAATAATACATTTAATTTTGATTTACCAGAACAATGTGTTGCACCCGGCGGGTGCACTTGTATATGAGAAGTGATACGCAAGCTTGTCTGTAAATTCACTGAGAAAGGGGTAAAAAAAATTTCAAATCCTAAGACCTAGGATTTATAAAAAAGGGGGGTTATTTTAGAATATAGTCAGCGAATTTTGAGAAAAGGCCTTCAATCAAAACCAAATATTTTCAAGTAATAAGACTGCTGTTTACTGTTTTCTCATATGATGTATATAAGACTAGTCATGGGGTGCAATAAACTTGATTCTGAATTATTATCAAATTCATAATGTCATTATCATATATGCACTTCCTTTCTCTGCTTCTTGAGACCAAAACAGTCTGTGGTGTAAAAATGTCTGTTGTGTAAAAATCTTTCTTTGGACAAAGTCAATGCCTCACTTGATGTGTATAAAATTCAGTCATAACTCTTTTGCTTATGGCAAACACTTAGGAAGCCACCGGCTAAATCTAAAAGCAGGTGCAGAAGGGAGGGCAGAACCCAGCACCCTTGAGACACATTCAAAGGCAAGAACACCTAGACTTGTGCATTCTCCTTGTAGGGGTCATGTTTCCTTTTCCAAGGTAACTGGTGATACACTGCAATTGGAAAAGCCATTTTACATCAGTAACTCCATTTTCGCTAATTGGAAGCCTGACACGGTTTGCTTTTTTGGCAGGATGATCAGCTTTTCCTCCATGCTGGATAGCTTCTTTACCAGAGAGCCTGATCTCAGGCTATACAGTTCAACAATAGATTTACATTTTTCTGTCTTGGGAAATAAAAGCAAAAGCATCTCCATAGCAAAACATCTTACCACAGTCACTGTAACTTCATGGTAGTGGAGCATTCACTCAAAAATTATTACATTTTGACTAGAGGCTCTGACAAACACACAGCCATCTTTCGATTGAAACAATGCGGGATGGGAGCCTCTTTTGCAATCCGAGGCATTCTAAAAACGCGGGAAAAGTTTAGAAGCGATTAGCCGAACGAACCTCAAATCGCACCGTGAGTGATGGAGAAGTTGAAAAAAAATCATTTTACTGATGCTGTTTACATATAATTTGGTAGTGGTAAGACAGTCATTTGGCCCCAGTTATTTTTCATTTCAATTACTAATTTCTTCAGGCACAAAGAGGGCTAGAGGCCCACCAGGCCTAAAACTTAAATATTTTGTTTGCCATAATATATTTTCTCGGAAATGGGTTATTCCATTTTTTAACCATACAGGGGGATGGAAGTAAGATTTTAGTCATATGGGCAGCCCTTGGAAAAGAGTCATTAGTTAGGAGCCACCCCCTCAGAAACAGCAATTTGACATGAGGACCCCCTTGGCCTTGGAAATGATGGACAGCATGAATGCGAAAAGGGGATAGTTTCTACAGCCTCCCTGGAGATCTTTGTGAAGGTGCATTAGCTCCTAGAAAATATGTGTTAAAATATTTTTACCCCCAGAAAAGCATATTTAAGAATTTTTTACCCCCCCCCCCCCCCAGAAATTCCTTTTGAAGGACCCCCTGGAATTTTACTTCCATCCCCCTGTATGGAGTAATAATAAAATAGGCCAATGGTATGATCAAACAATAATAAGGGCACCCTAAGGGCAACATTTCCTTGAAGTTAAAATGAATTTTAGTGCTGTAAAGGAGACGCAATTTATGAATTTATGTTTCTTCGAGACTGTTGTGCTTTGGTCAACATTGAACAAATCTCATGCATATACAGCCAGAAACCTAGACTGCACAAAACCAGTGTTAAAAGAATTTAGAAACCTGAGTTTGTAGGGTATATGACTGAGACCAGACCATACAATATGGTTTCAACCATATTTTTGTTCAGTGAATTGATGTGTAGTGGAAGGGATATACTGTATGCAGTATTAGTGTTTATGTTCTGTTGAACTGAGAAAAATATACAAATGTTCTGTTCCATTTTGAGTAGTTGGTAATTCACTGCTTACTTTAGTGAAGTCTAATGGAAATAGTCTGCAGAGCATGTCTGTGATTCTCAAGAATAGGGGTATACATGTATAAAACATTGCGATGAAATGTCAGTGAATAGGGTCCAACTGCGGAGTCATTTCTCAGTGAAAAGGGTATGTTTTGGAAAGCTTCAGACAAGCTTGTGTATCACTATTTATATTGAAGTGCACCCGCTGGGGTGTTGCAGCAGCTTATCCTAAACGGTCGTTAGTTAGCCGTGGCAACGAAATTTGCAGAACAACAAAAATCAGCATGGAAGGGTTTCTCTTGTGGGTGTTTTAGCAGGTGTTTTTGCCAATTCGTCGACTGATCAGAGTGTAACATGAAGAATCATATGCTGGTTTCTTCGGAAAATAAAAAACACTAAGACAACACTAAACAAGACTTTGGCCGGTCAACTGAAAGAGTAGAGTAAGAAATAGTTGCACAACAGAGTTGTACAACAAAGTTTTGTGTTTATTTGAATTTGGATGCTCCAAATTTAGTGATTACGATAAATGCTCCTTTCGATGAATGTTGAAAGAATACACATTTATTTGTAAGAGATTAACAATTTAGTCAAGTATTGAAGGTTTATTAATCAAAAGGTTTATTATCAAAATTATCAGATTTTCGGTCAAGAATCGAGTTTCTTACGCGTTCCATAAAAATCACTTGTACCCTCGTGAAAATTTCAAAACAGTACTCGTATGTTTAGACATTAACTCAAGTAGATACCCTCCGAGTAATATAAGACAGGAAACAGGTAAAATATATAAAGTAAACTATGCCGAGGCTTTCCTTGACTAATCTGGAAATTTCCAAATGCTTTCTGCCAGTTCTCGAGTTTCTTAGCCTTTTAGTTGTCTTCTATTGAGTTTCTCCATATAAAACTTGAGTGTAAAACGTACAAGGAAATTTGATAAGGACCCTGTTCCAAGGTATTAACATCTTGAATTTCAATTCTATGTCACATAAATCTTTGTAGCTGGAATGCTTCCGACCCAGGTGTGTAAATTCAAATTCATAAATTCGGAAGTATTTATAAAAGTTCGTCATTCTCCAATTTTATTTGAAGGCGAAGTTAAATCCAACGTTTAAGAAGACATGAGTTATGTGATTCATCCTTTTACAAATTAATCCACTTACTTTTCAAGACTGACTTCTTTTAACTTTTCTGCTCCCTTCTTTTATGTCACTCTTTGGGGAAACCTTCGTGGCCGTAGAGTTTGCAAAATCAAGATGTCAGAAACAACATTCTATTTCTCATCGACTGATTAATTGTACAAAGTCTTCATGATCTTATCTCCTATTTTACCAGTTCTGCTGCCAAAAGGTGCCACAATCGTATTCAATTTTGTCCCAAGGTTTTCATCATTTATCGAAGCAACCAAATAATGTTTCAGTCCAGTTTTGAATGATAAGAGGATGAATTGACAAAACTCCCGCCAAAACACTTACAAGAGAAACCCTTACATGCTAATTTTCCTTGTTATGCAAATTTTGTTGACAGGGCCACAGGGCCAACTGACGGCCACTTAGGATGGTTGCTGAAATACTTCTTTCCGGTAAATCAAAATAAAATGTTTTGTAACCTTAATTTCCAATCTGGAACTGATTTTGGATGTTAATTAAGAGTGCCATATTATCGCTCCTTTTCGCGCTGAACATCGGCTACTTCAAAGGAAGTGAGAGGTTCCGTGAAATGACGGAGTTTCAAGGAATTATTTCGCAAAAACCAGGTATAGCAGACAAGTGGGCAAGCAACCCTGGTTAGGAAATTTATCTGACAACACAGATTTAAAATTTCTAAAGCTTCTTCGAAAGTATATTTTCGCCGCGACCAAACGTCGAGAGGGTAGTTTTCCTATGGTTTTCTCCACAGCTACGACTCTCGACGCGCGAAGTAGTTTATCACGTGATCGAATTGGAGCTCGTTGATTGGCTATGGTGCAAAATGTAAACAAACTGAAATTTCTATTATTACAAAATTTACCCCTGCTACTGCGATGAGGAAACAGAGGGCGGGCTACGGCTGAATTATCGTTCAAGGCGCAAAGGTTACGTCACTTACGTATGCGGGCAGCTTGAAGAGGTGGCTTTATATTTATTCGATATGCAAATCACCGCGCGGGTGGAAGAGTTGACGGAAAGTGATGAGGGCACTCTTGCGGTAATACGTCTCTCATTTTACAATGAAGTACAAAGACGTAGAGTGTCGACCGGTGTTAGTCATCTTTGTCCTACCATTTCAACTGAAGTCATTCTTGGGATGTTTCCTTTTCATATGCTGTTTAGGGAAGACATGAAGATGTTTGGTATTGGTGAATCACTCTTGAAAGTTTTGCCAGATTCAAGTGGAAAAGTGTTGAAAGATTGGTTTCATTTGCTGAGACCTGCAATACATTTTACATGGAAGAACGTGAGTTATTCATATTTCCAGTAATTAGGGAGCTGTCATAAAGTATGGAACAGAGGGGGGCGGAAGGGATTTCACAGGGTCAGCAAAACTATTCGATGAAAAATGTTGAGCTAGCAAAATATTTCAAGTGATAAGCATGGGACATGAAGGTATTTGTTTATAATATTTTACAATTGTTTAAAAGAGATTCAGCATCATTTTTACTGCTCTCTTGATCATTAGCATTTTTCTCCATCTCAATTCTATTCAGTACAGTTAAGAAAAACTACAGGCCAATTAGTGTCCTGCCAACTGTTTCAAAAGTCTTCGAGAGGCTTCTAGTCAAACAAGTGGAAGAACACATAGAACCGTATTTGTCCATACTATTATGTGGATTTCGCAAAGGATATAACACTCAACAAGCCTTAGTGCGTTTTTTGGAAAAAACTAAACTTTGTATTGACGTAGGTGGGAAAGTTGGTGCTGTCATGATGGATCTTTCTAAGGCTTTTGACTGCCTGAGACATGATCTCCTTATAGCCAAATTGCATGCCTACGGCTTCAGTCACGATGCATTGTCTCTAATTTATAGTTACTTACATAACAGACAACAAAGGGTCAAGGTCAATGGGTCTTTTAGCTCATGGAAGCGACTGACTTTAGGAGTGCCTCAAGGATCTGTCCTTGGACCTCTTCTCTTCAATATATATATCAACGATTTGCTTCTTTCCTTAAATAATACTGATGTATGCAATTATGCCGACAACACAACTTTATTTGCTTGTGACATTGATACTGATAATGTTGTTGCTAGGTTAGAAATAGATTCCGCCCATGCAATCAAATGGTTCTCTGACAACTATATGAAGCTCAATGAAGACAAATGTCATCTATTAACGTTTGGAAATATGAGTAGTGATTCTGTTTCGGTTAAAATTGGCAGTTCTACTATTGCTAATAGTACTGAAGAAAAGTTGCTAGGAGTTACCTTAGACAGCAAACTTACATTTGAGCAACATGTAAGTAATCTATGTCAAAAGGTCAGCAACAAGCTCTATGCTCTGTCACGCATTGCACACTATATGGACCAAGCTAAATTAAGGATGTTGATGACATCATTCATAAATAGCCAGTTTCAATACTGTCCTTTGGCATGGATGTTCCATAGTAGGAAACTAAATACTAAAATCAACAAACTGCACGAGCGAGCCCTTAGAATAACGTATAGAGATCAGGAGTCTAGTTTTGAAGATCTCTTAGGACATGATAACAGTGTGTCTGTTCACCAGAAGAGCTTACAAGTATTAATGATAGAAATGTTCAAAACAAAGCATGGCTTAAATCCTCCTTTTATGAAAGAAATATTTTGTCCACAAACCAACCAGTATAGCCTCAGAAATGATCGCGATTTTAACTTACCAAGAGTGAGATCAGTAATGTATGGCTCAGAAACTGTTCGATATAGGGGTCCACAGTTATGGTGTACACTTCCAGTTTCAATTAGACACTCAACTAACTTGATTGAATTTAAGACCAAAATCAAAGCTTGGAAAGGAAATGAGTGCCAATGCCAATGTAGGCTCTGCCGAAATTTCATACCACTTTTAGGTTTTATATAAGTTTCAGGTTTTAGGTTTATTCAACATGATATTTTCTATCCATTCTGTTTTTGCTATCTGAATTAGTTGGCTTTTATTAGCTATACTTGTAAATATTTTTATGCATGTGTAGCTATTTTATACCTTTTTTATGCCAACATTGTAAAATAAAGTGCTAATAATAATAATAAATAATAAATTCTAATACAGTGTTATCTTCAAACTCTTCCCTACCTTCCTAAAACTTAAAACTTTGAGAGCATGATGCACAGGAAGAAAATTGAACTTTACAGTAGATAAGTTTCTAAATTTCGAAACCCTGGGGTCATCAAATTATTTTTGCAGGCATTTAGGAGCTAAGTAAACAGTTCTTGTTTCTTGCACTGGGCAAAATAATTTAACGGAAAATTTTGAAATCCCTTCCGCCCCGTTCTGTTCCATTCTTTATGACAGATCTCTTAGGCATCAAAGTTACAATTTCTCAAAAGTGTATCTATAGATCCGCAGAAACATCTCAAAAGTATACCCATAAATGCGGAAAATCATTCCGAAAATCATACCGAAAAATCCGGAAAAGCAAACCAGCTCACCAGTAAATGAATACTTACAAAAACTATAACCATAAGTCCGGAAAATGCAAAAATTGTTGAAAACCATACCTATAAATCCGGATTCTTTCATGAAAAAGGTACCCCAAAAAATGGCGCAACCCCGTACTATGGACAAGTTAAGTCACCCACCGCTCGAGACCCTGTGTACATTAAATCATTGCTAAATCACTTTATGCGAAATTTGTCGATGATAAATTTTTTGAAAAGTGTTGTGAAATCCGGAGCAACTTCCTGCCACAGCAAAGCATTCCATTCCATCGTGAAATTGTAATGCCATCCATGCCAGCGCAGAACTTAGTCTAAGAGAAGACAAGGCGAATACAATCATCGCTGAAAATAACAATAGCCTGTGAATACCCCCATCAAATGCAAGGATGCATCGTCAGTGATACAAATTATCTAATCGACAGAAAAAAGCAGTTGAAGGAGCGAAGACTCACTCATGGCCTATAGTCTAGCAAGGCCATGTGATTCACTTTAGTTTCTTCAGAACAAGATTCATACTGATGTCCAGACCAAGATTCTGGTAACACGAAATAGAAAAATCTGATTCAAAGCAAATGTATCAAAACCGGTTTACTGCTTAGGTCTCAATGTTGGCTTTTTTACGATAATACACTTTTACACCTCAGGGAGTTCTGATGTGTACAAAAAGCAAGAAGCCCGTTAGGAATATACCTGGTGTGTTTTTGTCAGTGCTCAACGCTCACGTTGTTCGGATGTTCTCTTATAGCGGAAAGTTACCAGAGGCGGATCCAGACTATTGCTATTAATGCTCAAGCATCAGTCAGATCTTCAAAACAATAGTAATCATTTTTATGTAAGTAGTTGTTAGATTAGAGACCCGTTGGTAATATGTCGATTCTGGCAACAACAACGAGGCTCAAAACAGAAAGCTTTGATGTCGAGAAGTACTGCGAAGGAGAAAGCATATTTGGTAGACCACTTTTCTTGATATTTACTTTTGTCCTGTCCGTCGATACAAATGCTGGCATTCCGAGCAACAGTGGTCCGCAAATTACTATGATCGAACGCACGTCAGCTATGGACTTGTTTTGGCAAATTTTAGCGGGAGCAACAGTGAGATTTGAAAATATGGCTGATAGCCAATCAGAATTAGAGTTGACTGATGCTCGATTTTGGCGGGAGCAACAGTGGACTTTGGCCTCCAGAGCTGTCTTTTGTTTTGCTTGGTTTTGTCGAGAAGCTGCAAGAAGTCCCCTGCCTGCCTGTGGTCAGAGGAAAATGGCCGCGATTTCGATAGCGTTTGATGTTGAATAAATTGTGAAGAGCATCACACAGTCAGAGCAGAAGAGAAGGGATCGATTATGGAAGGAGAAATAGAGCCTCACCACGACGTAAAGGGCGGCCTTCAAGGGGCAACAAATGTGATCTCCTTCGATTTTCCACACTAAAGTTCCCAGAGACACGGAGTTATAGGAAAGGGCGAGACAGGGCTCAAAACTTTCGTCCCGTTTGGTATGTTGAAAGCTTCCCAGTTACGCAGTTACTGGTTATGTTATTTATGCTTCCTATTCTGTAATTTTATGAAGTTAATCTTTCCCTGAAAATTTCTACAGCAAATTCTAATTTGTGTACACCCATTGTGTGTGTGTCACGTCCTCTCTAGAGATGTATTTTAAACAAAGGTAACAAGAACATCGCTTTGATCTTGCGCGATTGTTCTACTGCTTATTGAAAGACAATTAGTGCGCAGAAAGTATGAAAGGCTCTTCTGTCTTTATAACATGCCACTTTTGTAGTGTTTTGAATAGGAATACACAGGAGCAGTCATATGAATTTAATTCAAAGCATTGCTGAACCGAACACAAACAGAGAACGCTTCGTAGCCTGCGTGCGGTTCTACAGTCAGTGTGAAGGAGCACAAGAAGAAGAAAGCTTTCTGTTCTCTGTTGCTCCTCCGCACTGACCGGAGAGTCTTCACTCATGCTACGTTTTGGCAACAAGGACAGATTTCGTTTTGAGCCAATCAGCGTGTTTGTTTACATCTGTGAGATTGACCAATCACACTACGTAATCTAACATCACGTGATTCACTGTGATTTTGCGAGAAATCAGAAGCTGTGGGATGAATACAAAAATACTCTCCCCCAAAAACCGACGACGTGCAAGTGGATTTTTGACCAACCATAAATGTTTTTACATTTTCTGTTAGACTACAAGCTTGCCGAAAATTCTACCGCCTCGGATTTTGATATTCAACTTAGATGGAGAGAAATCTTTGTTTGAATAACGCCTTAAAATCAGGTTAGCGCCCAATGTGTCAGGTTCAACAGAAAGATATTTCTTCACCGACTACTTCTATCTTTTGCGCAAAGGCAACAGACATTGATTCGTAGACAACATGAAACATATCTCCATGAAATCGTCGGTGTTGCACAGCTTTCAAAAGTTGCAGTTTCTTCTATGTCACCGAGAGCGGTATTGTCTTCTGAAGCACTACAATCGCAGTCTAAAGGGCAAAGTCCTGAGGCAATTTCAACAAGAAACTCTACCAATAGTGTCGCAAACAAAGTGTAAGTCACAAGGTACTCACCAATTCTCTATTATCTATGATGAACCAGCACTGGATAAGTCCACAAAACCATAGGTTGCATGCGAACAAACAAACTAAGCCAGAATAATTGATTATTTCCACAAGTTTGAGCAACACAATCCTCAGTTTATTACAGTGTTGATGAAATGTCTACTCCTCTCAAATTCTGAGCTAAAATAGTGCAAGACTGATCACGTCTCAAAAAGTAGCATTAGTTCGCATAAACAAGTCGATTTCAGTTCCTTAGATAATTATTTCGCAGTTTTTCGAGATGAAGGTTTGGGAGATAGACAACAGGATTGATTATGAGGAAGGGGTCAGGTCAAGTGAAAAGTACAACTCTTTATTCTCCTGTACTGCTGTCTATTTCAGTTTATCAAATCAAGGAACTGCAACTTCCTCTGGTACGAATTTACAGGCAACGGGTTTTTCTATGAGTTCAGGCCAATCTGTTTGTAGCCAAACTTTTGCCCCGTCATATTTGCCAGTGGATTCGGTTGGCTTAAATCAACCTAACGTTAATCCGACTTCAAGTCTAAGTAGCCAGCCGACCTCGAACTTAGCCGCAGCTCAGTCCTCGGGTGTTCCAAGCCTAGCCAATTGGAATATTCCAAAAGAACTTTTTGCGCTGAATCCTCAGCTTTTTGTCACCAGCCAGATTTCGGAACCTGGTTTTTCGGTCGCGGGTGTTTTGCCTCCTGTGCCTGGTTACATTGTAAACATGGTGAAAAAGAATATCTTTGTTGATTTTGTCCTTTTACGCCCAGCTAATTTGGACAAACTCCCCCCCCCCCCGAGAACCAGTGGGAGCTCAATTGATGCGCCTTTTGAGATGCGATAAAAATTCTGAGTTACTGCCGATTCACACTTTTCAGGACTGGGCCGAGGCTTGGATAGTGTTTGCCTCCTTGTATCTCCAATTTCATCCAGATAAGGTGGGACAGCTCATGGGTTATTTTTTGCAAATATCCAAAATTCAGCGAGATTCCTATTCTGGAGGTTGGTTGGCCTACGATCGGGCATTTCGCAAGAGGGTGGCGGAGAATCCTAGTGCTTCTTGGTCCGATATCGACGTAAATCTCTTTATTTCAAATGTTTTCAAACGTCTACAAGGAGCTCTGTCGCTTCTTCTTCTATGAGCATTGATCAGTCGACCAATATTTGTTTTTTCTGGAACAAGGGACGCTGCAAGTTTGACCCGTGCAGATTTCAACATGTTTGCTTTGCATGTAAGGGATCTCATAGAGTCGATGAGTGCTCTCGAGTTTCGCAGGATAGTTTTCAAAAGAAGTCCAGGAGAAGATCCCCTTCACCTGAGAGCCCTCTAAGAAAAAAGAAAAGCAAATGACTGGTCAATGACTATTTAGGTAATCCTGCAGTGGTTTTGCCCTCGCCACTTGAAGTAACTCCTATTGTTTACCATGCTTGGTGTCGTTTATTGGCGTTGCATCCTCATCACGATGCTTTATGGATTTTAAATGGTATTAAATTTGGGTTTGACTTGGGTTGCCTTGATGGCTCAACTGTTTCGGCTCAAAGAAACTGCCCTTCTGCGAATGCACATTCTCAGGTCATTGATGAGTATCTTAAGGAAGAGATTTCGCATGGCTCTATTGCTGGTCCTTTTCAATGCCCACCTATTAAGAATTTGCATATAAATCGTTTTGGGGTCATTCCAAAATCCACCCCGGGTAAATGAAGACTGATTACGGACCTTTCTTTTCCTCCAGATGAAAGTGTTAATAGTTTAATTCCAGATTCAGCTGCAGAAGTTAAATATACGGGTATTCAAGAAGCCGTTGATAAGTTAATGTCATTGGGTTCTGGTGCTTTGATGGCAAAATTTGATATTAAAAGGGCCTATAGACTGCTTCCCGTGAACACAAATGATCGCTCTTTTCTTGGTATGAAATGGAAAAATAATTATTACATCGATCTAGCTCTACCTTTTGGCCTCCGCTCCGCGCCGAAAATATTCACAAAGTTCGCGGATGTTTTGGAATTTTTGCTGTCGAGGGTTGGTTCAATTACCCATATTCAACATTATTTGGACGATTTCTTTTTGGTCGGGAAACCGAATAGCAACGAATGTCAAAGTGCATTGTTGGCGTGTTTTCGTTTATGCAGAGAATTGGGTATTCCTTTAGCTGAGGATAAAACAGCTGGTCCTTCAACAGTGCTAACCTTTTTGGGGATAGAACTCGACTCGTCTTCTATGGAGCTTCGTTTGCCGCAAGATAAAATCACAAAAATCAAATCTGAGTTAGCCTTTTGGGTTTCGCACAGGGCGGGAACTAAGCGTCAGTTATTGTCTCTCATTGGCCGTTTGCAGTATTGTTGTCAGGCCGTAGTATTAGGCAGGCCTTTTCTACGTCGTCTCATCGATCGGTCTTGCACTGTATCAGAGTTGCACCATTTCGTAAGGCTTTCAGTTTGGGAAAAAGATGATATCAAATGGTGGGATTTACTGTTTAAACAATGGAATGGACGCAGTCTGTTTCTTTTGCCTAAATGGGAGAAAGCCCCAGAAATAACGGTCTCCTCGGATGCAGCAGGAAGCATCGGTTTTGCTGCCTTTATAAAAGATGATTGGTTTGCTGAAAAATGGCCTTTAGGGTGTGCCGACTTGAGTATAGCAGTTAAGGAATTGGTTCCAATTGTCATTTCCGCAAGAATCTGGGGGGTCTCTTGGAAACGTAAGAGAGTAGCTTTTCGTTGTGATAATATGGCGGTCGTCAGCTGTCTTAAAAATGGTACATGTAAAGATCGTCATTTGTCCTTTTTGTTACGGGAATTATCTTTGTTGGCAATTACATTGGATTTCACGTTTACTGCTGTTCATATACCTGTTTTTAAAAATGCCAAGGCTGATGCTTTGTCTCGCTTTGATTTCCAGAGATTTCGAGAACTTGCTCCTCAAGCAGCTCTAAAACCCTTGAAGGTATCACAAGATCTAGCCAATCATTTGTTGTTTCCACCTTGGATCAAACATGGCAAAACTTGCTGAAGGATTCGCTTGCTGTGAATACTCAACGTACCTATAGTTCAGCTCAGAAAAGATTCATTAGGTTTTGCGAAGATCATGGTTTTCTGCGGGCGAATGGTTCTCCTTGCCCCACTTCCGAATTAACTATTTTGAGATTTGTTGGTCATTTGAGCGAGACTTGCAAAGCTTCTTCAATCAAGGTGTATTTGGCAGTTATCCGGTCTTTACATATTTTTCATGGTTTTCAGGATCCTTTAGTGGGTTGCTTGCGCATTCCACTAGTTATAAGAGGTCTTCGCAGAATGAATCCTGTTCATGAGAATCGTAAGATGCCTATAACCCCATCAGTCTTGTGTTCTATCAAAGCAGAGCTTGATTTTAGCAAATATGATGATATTTTATTGTGGGCCGTTTGCTGTACAGCTTTCTTCGGATTCTTCAGGGCGTCCGAGTATACTGCGTCGAAAGAAACTATAGCTAAGGGATCTGTTCTTTCCCTTCAAGATGTATCCATTGACAAACACGATAGCCCAGGCTGCATTTTTCTAAACCTACGTTTTTCGAAAACAGATCAAGTTGGTAAGGGTTGCACTGTAGTCCTCGCTCGTTGCGATTCTTTCATTTGTCCGGTGGCTGCTCTGCTAAGGTATATTTGGATCAGAGGTTCGGACCCAGGCCCCTTATTTTTATGTGAAGAAAAATCACCGTTGACAAGGGACAAATTGAACAGTCGCTTGCAGAAAGTTTTTAAGTCCTGCAACATTGAAACCAAGTTTACGCTTCACAGTTACCGTGTTGGTGCAGCTACAACTGCTGCTTCGTTGGGATTTCCGGAGTACATGATAAAAGCTCTCGGACGATGGTCAAGTGACGCATATAAAGTTTATGTTAAACTGCCGCTAGAACGTTTGTCCGCTGCTTCACTTTACCTTGGTCAAGCAAGGCAATACTCTTCGCAATTTAATCACTGATGGCATGCTGTCGTCTTTTTGTTTGCATCTAACAATGGAATTTAAATGGGAACATTATTTTAAGAAAAGTATTTAAACAAAAAGAAAAGACAAACAAACAAAACAATAGCAACAAAAAATAAACATAAGGCGTGAAGAGACAACAAATATATATTCATTTTTATATAAGTTATATAAAAGAGTTTAGCATATGTAAAAAAGAGGAATTTACGTGTTACGTTTCCTGTTGTTCTGTTTGTGTTTCGTATAGTTCGTAAGAAGAAAGTCAAATCCACAAGTAATAGTTATAGTTGAAAGAAGAAGAAATGAATAGTTATAGTTGAAAGAAGAAGAACAAGAAGAAGGAAAAAAAATCAAAATAGTTACAGTAAAAAGTAAATCCCCTTGTGTTGGGGTGGCCAAGTGCTCGGTCGTAAGAGCACAAGAGTAAATGAAAGTAAAATCCCCTTATATTGGGGTGGCCAAGGGCTCGGTCGCTGAGCACGATCCTCTTCTGCATTCTTCGTTGTCTGCCTTTCTTTCTTAGGTGGTGATTGGGTGGGGCACTACGTGTTTGGGCGGAAAAAATAAAGTATTTTCAGTCCAATCACCGACCTTAAAAGTTGTTGTTGTATGTTCGTGCTAGCAAATTCCGGGCGGCTGCACTACTGCCCAATTTTCTAGCAATTGCTTTCGGCCTAATTCGCAAAAATATTCAATTTGCGCTAAAAGATGTTTTGAGTTTTCGCCAATTTCGGAAGCGCGCGGACAGAACCTCTGTGAGAGTAGATGGATAGAGTGGCTTTAGTCATTTTAGACCTTGTAAACCTTGAGAGGTTTTGTCCTCCTTTTTCTTTATTATCAAAGGAACCATTAACATCTGATAATTCACCTTGAATGTATAGTAACCCTTATGAATATCAGCAACACCAGGCCTTGGCACATTATAATCTTGTGCGAATTCTTATGAATGTTCTTAATTTCTTCTGAAGAAACTATTCAATTTGACAAAATATCTTGTCTGGTTTGGAAGTGGGTGCACGTATCTTTTTATTGGAAACTAAGGATTTGGACCAGCAATGAAAGTTGCTTAACACTGTCAGATTTTGAGTACTCAGAGTTTCTTACGAGTTCCTTAAGGGTTACATAGCAGTCTTCATGTTCACTCTCTGTGCCCTCCTGAACATTTCAAAACAATGTTTATTGAAGTTTTTCCCGAGGGGCACTTCACTCATTGGAAAAAGCGTGCGAGAGTTTTTCAGCACAAAAGGATTTATACGGATTTTGGATGGATTTTTCTTGAAAACAAAAGGATTTTGACAAAGGTGTACGAGATTTTTGGGAGTGAAATGCCCCTCGGTTTTTCCAATGTGCAGACATCACTCAAGCAACTTCCGAGTAACACTATAAAAGAAACAACTGAAAGTAGAATAAAAATAGTCTATGTCAAGGAGTTCCTTTATGAATACAAACAGTTTCGTAAGTGATTTTTTCCCAGTACTGAAGCTTCTTAATTTTTTGGCGATGTGAGAGTTGAGTTTCTTATAAGCAGTTTGTTATCGAAAAATCCTCTCAGATTACATTTGTACAAAAAGTGGTGGATCACCGCAACGCTCGGGATATGGTCTTTTCAACTTCACAATAGCAAAAGAAGCTACTGAGTAGAGCCCCTTGTCATTCGGCAGGGGTGACAGGGACGTAGGAAGCATCTCAAACTGAGGGGCTCGACACTTTGAGGACACTTTCTTTAAGATGAAGGAGGCAAGCACTTCCTTGTTTATTGCTAAATTTAGGGGGTCACGTGCCCCCAGTGCCTCCTAGGTTCCTACGTCTTGTGTGATACATTTTCCTGGGATCCCCGTGTTCGCTGTCAAAGGTTCCTCGAGAGGTTGATGCATTTGGAGAGGTCAGCCTCGATGCCACTGACCATCATCAAGAAAGACGAATGGTAGAGAAGCAAAAGCAAAAGACACGATTTTTAACCCGCTGCTGTCTGGTTGCCTGCGTGCAGACTTTGGTTACTGGGGAGGAGAGAAAAGAAAGAAACTACAAAGTCTGCGCAACGGCGTGAGTTTTCTTGTTTTAGATCACATGACCGCCATGTCATATTTGCCACAATATTGCGTAATTTTGAGAGAGAGCGTCGCCAAGGAGACTTTCAACAAAATCGAGACTGATAAGAATCTCGTCGATGACGTTGGTTCATCCAGTTGTAAAATCGTTATAAAGATATGTTTTCGTTGTTACATTAATTTGTTCAAGAAGAGAAGAAAGTTACTCGATTCATTGCCCAGCGAGAACAATGACTTGTCAAACAGGCAACAGGAAAAACCAAGGCTCATTAGCTGTCAAAACGAGGGTAGACTCTGCAAATTCAGTAGAAAACAGTTGAGTTGCTGCAAAGAATTCGATCAGAACAAACCTTGTCAGGACCTGTTTCTTGCTCAACACCAAGAAAAACCGGTTGGAGCTCTGCAGTACATGCAGGTTTCCTTGAAAAATTTCTTCATCACAGTATTGTGCTCAACAAGGATCCTGTTTATGTTGAAAATGAGTTGGACGAGATCTAGGCTTCTCTGAATATTGCAATTCTTCCTCTTTCATTCACATATTTATACGACGATCATCTCAGCTCCCCTTCATAATTCGCTAATTTGTTCAACGACTGAGCACTTTGACTACAATCAACCCTTTGTCTCGCTTTTAAAACAGACAATATCGATTGTAATCCGCTAAATCTATTGGGTCCGGGGTTTTGAGGACTCGATATTGATTGGCTTTCATAACAAGAGAAAACAAAAAGGCTTCTCGCTTGCGCAATCACATTGAAAATTTCAAAACAAGAAAACTCACGCCGTTGCGCAGACTTTGTAGTTTCTTTCTTTTCTCTCCTCCCCAGTAACCAAAGTCTGCACGCAGGCTACTGTCTGGATGACTGAAAACTTTATTTTTACACCAAGAGCCGATCTTTATCATTAATTCAGTAAATAAATGGTAATGGGTTTAGAATCTAATTAGGAAGAGGCAATTTCCGATCTGAATAAGTATATTTTTAGATAGATGCACTGTTAAAAAAATTTGGCAGTCTGTAAACCACGGAATCACGAAACGACGGAACGAAATGACGGAATCATAAAATAATACAATATCTCATGACCCAAGTTTCCTTTTTTCTCAGTGGAAAACTAAAACTTTGGTACAAATAGTGTCAAAATAGCAATGCAAGTGACAAGTTGCAGGGGCATTCCCCGGTGCTTCCCATCGCTTTGCACTGTTCTAATCATAGATGTTTATGGATGCACCAAGGTACACGTATTTTTGTTTTGCTACACGAAACTGATGTCCGGCGCTGGTAGGCAGTTTCTTTGATTTTAGGGCCATTTTGCTGCCAAAAGTTTCGTACATGTTTCCTTTGTCAAAGGGGTTGGCTCCCAGATCACCTTTTCATCCACTGTAGTAAGGTCTGAAAGCAAGTACACGTATTTTGTTATGATAAGCGTCTTAAAAGAAGCTTACTCTCATCGCCTAAAGAATAAGAAGCTGCAATACTGGCAAAATATATCTCAAGAAACTATTTATTTTGCTGATGGAAATTCTTAACATATTTTGACTTTATTTTACTTGTTTCCTGTATTAAATTACTCGAAAGGCACCTAACTTACATCTAAGCAGACTTCACAAAAAGCTTCCTTTGAAATGTTCAAGAGGAAAGACGAAGCAAGTACATCAGACTGACTGTCATGGAACCTTAACTCATAAGAAACTCTGAGTATTCAAATTCTGATAATTTTAAGAAACTTTCAGTACTGGCCAAAATCTTAGTTTCTTATGAACAAAATGCGTGTAAATTCTTAGTTTCTTATAAAAAATACATGTATTACGTTTAATGTAAGCAATGTAAGTTGTGGTTTATTCCTGCTATTTTCTTAAAAAGCATTGAATTCCTCATACTGAGGTATGATGTCGACAGCAATTCCAGAGATCACATCTTGAGGACGCTAACGAAAACAACCTTGAATATTCTTTGCTTTTGACGGTAGAATATTGATCATTTCTTGACAGGAGCCATGTTAAATACGTGTACGTTGCTGTTTTCATAAACATCTATGATTTGAACAGTGCACAGCCATGAGAAGCACCGGGGAATCCCCCGCAACTTGTATTGCTCTTCTGGCGCTATTTTTACCAAAGTTTCAGTTTTCCACTGAGAAAAATGGAAACTTGGGTCACTGGCACAGTGTCTAGAGTTAGTAGGAGCGTTCCAAATAGAGATATTGAATTATTTTATAATTCCGTCATTTCGTTCCGTCGTTTCGTGATTCCGTGGTTTACAGACTGCCAAAAATTTGATATTTCAGGCTGGGTCTAAAACAATGGGTCAGGAAACTCCTAGAAACATTGACGTCTTTTCCATAATTTTGTTAGAGCTCTTCATAATTCCTTCGTTAGCTCAAATCTTTTGTAGAATAACTCTTCCAACATAAATCATTTCAAGCGAGATTTCCAACATTTTGAATTTGGGTTTGTTTGAAGCAATATTTATACCAATCCTAGTCGAATATATTGTCAAACTCATACTCAGGCATTCGTCATAAACATGCGCCAGACGATAGTACCATAGTGCCTTTGCGCCATTGGGCCATTGGGCCATTGGGCCATAGGGCCATAGGGCCATAGGGCCATAGGGCCATAGGGCCATAGGGCCATAGGGCCAGGGCCATTGATTGGTAAAACCCTGCTGCATCATAGAAGCTGCTGCATATGAGAAGGGAGACCACAGGCTGAAGAAGTCTAGCAAGCAAAAAGGCTTCAAAGAAAGCGAGGTGAAAGTTTACAAGTCAGAGATGAAGTGTAAGTTTCCTTTGCTTGATTATAGAATTTAAGTCCGACGGTGGGTGATATTTTTGCCGTTACCATTTATTTTGACAGAGAAGCTCCTCACCACCATATTTTTACTTAACATTTACTTGTTTCCTCATTATTCGAAAGGTACACGAGTATGACTAAACATTGGAAAAGCTTCAAAAACATTCTTTTGAAATGTTTTCTTAATATTTAGTTGTTTCCTCATTATTCGAAAGGTAAATGAGTAATGACTAAACAGTGGAAAAGCTTCAAAAACATTCTTTTGAAATGTTCACAGAGGCATACGGGTAGTGAACATGAAGACTGTAATGAAAGCTATAAGAAATGCCAAGAAACTTGGAGTAGGTCTACTCAATATGTGATGATTTTGAAAGAGAGTTTCAGTACTGGTGCAAATAGTTAGTTCTTACAGGAGGATACGTGTAATTTTCCCACATTTATCAAGTTTGAATTTTCCATATGTTCATAGTTTTGCAGTATTGTTCAATAGTTTTTCAGTTTCTCGTACCACTGTACTTTCCAATAATGTTATCCCGTTTCTCATTGCTGACGTGCAGGGCATGTTTTGACCGGTGCGAAGGAATAGTCTTGCGATCGGAAAACTGTATCGATTTTTCATGGAAGGTTCTTGGGGGATGTGCCTGAGGGGCATTTCACTGCTGAAAATCTTGTACTCTTTTGACAGAAATCCTTTGTTAGTAGAAAAATCTCATTGTTTTCAAATTGTATGGGAGGAAAATTTATTGTTCTCACATATAGGAAGAAGTACCCCAATAGAAATTCAATAGGAGGAAGAACTCTTAGAATCTATTGTTTTCACATAGGGCAAAAGGGCAGGATTGCGATTTTTGCCTGAGCACCCAGGGCCACAGCCAACCCCCGAGGGAACTCTATTGAATTCAATTCCTGGACATACATCCAATAGACTCATTGTTCAAATACAATTGCTTATTGTTATTTTACAAAGGAGGATTGTTCAATTCACAATGGTTAACAAAGGGGCAAAGCTAATTGGATAATCGTTTACCTGCCTTAAATATATAGATTGTGAACACAGCTTTGGATTTCCCTGTAGGGTAGTCACAATCACAATGTGTTTTTCCTAAAATATCGTTAGCAAACTCGACTCGTGTCTAGCCATTAGAGTTGTTAACCGTCAAAGGAAGATGGAGGTCTTATCCAGCGACGACAGCGATGATTTCCAGCTTCCTGGAAACTTTGACGAGCTGGTGTCGCTCGTACGATCGAGTGTTTCAGCGCTACGACATTTGCACTACCCAAACAGGAAAGAGAGAATCTTCACCTTCTTTCATGAGGGAGGTGTTAAGTGATTTCAATCTAATTCTCCCAGGCTTTCACAGGAAAGAGTGATTTAATCTGCGGCTGCTCTTCAGAGTATAATTTAGACGCGTCTCAGAACAATGGCGAGGACGCCGTTTGCACAAAAATGAACATAAACTATGTTTATGTACATAAACCTAGTTTATGTGCACATAAACCTAGTTTATGTACATAAACATAATTTATGTACATAAACTAGGTTTATGTGCACATAAACTATGTTTATGTTACATAAACTATGTTTATGCGTACATAAACTATGTTTATGTAACATAAACATAGTTTATGTCATTTTTGTGCAAACGGCGTTCCATAAACAAAACATGTTTAGTTCTTTCCGATTGGTATCCGCTGGGTCAATCAGGGGCGGTCAAGTACTGTAAAATATCTAACCCCATGTTTGTTCGAATGAACTGGAAAAGATGACCGGTTCTTTCATGATACACTATGACTTTCCTGCCCAAAAACACAACAAACAGTTTTGGGGACAAAGGTAAAAATTTTAGAATCAGTCATCTTTGTCGAATAATTCCTCGTAGAAAACCAAGCTCTTACACCTCCTATCTTCTCAGAATCCTAACGCTTACCTGTAGGCAGGTTCCACCTTTGTCCACCAAATTCAAGCTCAAAGCTCAAAAGACCAGTATTTCAAACGTCCACATAAGCAGTTCTACCTTTGTCCACAAAGGTTTACAAAAAAGGCCAGAAATTCCATTTTTTGCACTAAAGTGGTTCTACCTTTGTCCGTCAAATGAAGATAAAAAGATCGGTTTTGGGGACAAAACAGGAGAAATATCAACAAATTTTTCAGAACCTAGAAAGCACCGCAGAATAGCTACTTAAAAACAACCAGTTTTGGGACACTGCTGCTTCATAGAAATAATCTAATAATTTAATAATCACTAAGCGTAAATATGTCATCAAAAACGACCAGTTTTTGGGACAAAGATGATGAAAATTTTGTCGTGAGCTACCCGTCTTCGGACAACGGACCATCGTCCTCAGTGTCACATCCCGCCCTTGGGTCCATTGATGACTGTAATCATTTTTGGTTCAATTCTATAATTGTTTGCAGTTTAAATAAAAAAGTAACAAGTTGTTTTGGGGTTGTTTTTGGAAAGCAAACTTGAGGCAAAGGCTGCACCGGGAAATTTCCCGGTTTCCCGGTGGGCCAGTCCGCTTCTGCCATAATCTACAATTATCTACAGCTGCAGCTGACGGGATTAGTTTTTCATTAAAGCTCACAAAATTTCAAAATACCAGTGCGTCAAAAGACTTAATTGAGGTTGAGTTTTTACCGCGTTTTGATCAGGTTTCAACTGTTGGATGATTACTTCGACCCACTTTTTTACCTTTGAGGTTCCGTGGAGTCAGGGGCACTCATTAGGCTCTGTGCTGGACTGATGGCAGAAATCTAAAATTCCGTAGCAGTTTCATCACCTACAATTTCTTATGAGTTGTTTCAGTTTTAATTATTGTAATCTGGACTTCATGCGCAGGAAATCTAGTCTATCTTTTGAAATCAGACTTGGAAAAGTTGTAGTTAAACTACCTAGTCAAGGATGGAGAGAAAGCAAAAAATGTTTTCGAGTACTTTTGGAGATAAATCTCCTTTTCTAAAATCAACAAGAAGATTTGAAATACGATTTGCAAAGCTGGTGTTGAAAGAAAGATTACGATTGGTACATCATTCGATTGCCAAGACCATGCCGGACAGTCTTCTCATTGCTTTTCGATAGGCCAAATGATGTTGGTTAAATTTGCCGTTTTCTGAGGAGATCATTTTTGCATTTGCAGTAAAATTCTTACACGTTTTTTTTATAAGAAACTGGTTTATAAGAAACTAGTACTAAGATGGCCAAAATTTTAAGAAACCCTAGTACTATGTCTGAGAAGTACTAAGAAACTTTTCAAAGTTAAAAGCATGGATATTATAGTAAGAAGATTGTTGAACCATTATTCTTGAGCAATATTATCTAACCATTTGTGTTTTAAACATAACGGAACACTGTTTATTCCTTTATGATATTTTAAATGTCAAGAAACATATCTGCCACAGTGTTAGCGACCACATTGATAATTCATGCATTCAAAAAATAAGAAACCAATTAAGGAACTTTTAGTACTAATATGGACAAACTTTAATGTTGATTTAAGAAACTTTTAGTACTATGGCCTGATCCAAGTTTCTTATATGAAAAACGTGTATACCAATAAAGACTTCATTTGTTCACGAAAATGTTGATCGATTGCGTCATTTAGATGCTTCTATAGCCGCAGACTACGTAAACAATGGCAAAGAGCGCAGTTTCTATTTCTAATAAGCTCATAACAACAACATAAACAGTTGCGGCAGTTCATGATATGTACACAACATACGTGAAGTAGCATAAAGGAGCAAACAAGAACAGCGACGTAAAATAGATTCAAATCAATGATAGAGTGAAGAATTTATAAAAAAAGAAAACTAACGCAATTGTCCTTCAATCTTTTTGTAAGCATTTTCCCGACAATTTCAACCTAATCAGTTTTCAATGGCAAAAATAACGAAGTTGCATCGTTTTTTTGTCTTGTTTACTCTTTGATGTCACGTTCACTCGGTCTTTGATTCAGTAATTCTTTTTATGGCCAATTCCCTCTGATCTCATTTCTTATGTTCTGGTTCTCTGAATAAGATATAAGACGGGGCATTGGGTCATAAGATATAAGACAGGCCTCTTTGCTTCGTTTACTACAACAACCACAGCAACATCAATCATAATCGCTTGTAAGTCAAAATAATGTTCAAAGGGACATTTTTCTGAGGAAAGTTTTTCGAAGAATGACCCTTGCTTAGAGAGTTTTGGGCTTGCCAATCCAACCTATGTGGGCGACACATGCCCGAAGCCTCAACATGGTATGTAGCCCTCTCCTGAAGTCTGCACATAACCTCAAAACTCCACTGGAGGAACGTCGACGCTGCGCAGTTTCTTATAGCAAAATTTCAATCATGCTATTATACCCCCCGTCGACTTGTGGGAAGAAAAACATGCTTTATCGCATTATAAACACGTTGTTGTAATTTTGTTTCAGTGTAGGTCATTCCTGTAGCTTGAAGATTTGAAGATACGAGATAGCAAGCGACGAAGAAATTGCAGTATATCAGCATCTTCCTACCAGCAAACAAACAATAATTTGTCTTCTAAAAGTCATTAAAGCAATTGTTTATGCATGTTACCTCTAACTGAGTACTCAGGCACAAGCTAGAAGGAGCTTCTGATTTCTCCAACAGTATTGAGATGGCTTGCTGAAAGTATGTGCATCCACGGTTTTAGTGACTTATGTTGAGTTATTATTCTGACTGAAATTATAGCATCTTTGGAGACTTAGCTTCAAGCAAGCAGAGCTGTGAAATTACATGGTTGTTGCAAATGATAACCTGGTTATATTACGAAGAATTCCTATCGCAGATCTTGGGAAAATGCACCTGTTGATGATCATTATTACGCGTGTAACATCATCGCGATATAAACTGCATACATACACAAACTTCACAACGTTATAAACAACAGTTTGCTACAAATGTATCTGAGGCGGCATTGTTAGAATGTAAGACATCTCGTGCAGAATCACATCAAAGAACGGAAAGCGTGATTTAAATCACATGGCCCTGGTTGATGCAACTTTCTTCTTCTGATGCGATCTTACTTGGTATAAACTTGACTATTGGTAGACGAAAGGCAGTTATTGCAATTTCATAGCTGAAGGATACGGTCCAGATATACATGGCATTTGATATTCCCTACAACTTATCTGAGCAATCTCAGCCTTTATTCAACGTTAGAAATATTTACACTTTGCAAGAGTAGATCATAGAATGCTTTGAATCGTATTTAACGGACAAGATTCAAAGGTTAGTGCATTGTGGATATGGTAGTGGAATTAGCAACGTGTCCGAGGCATTGTTCTAACGTAAAGCATCGCATACAGGGGCAGATCCTAGCTGTATGAACTTCAATATTTGTAGATTTACCGCATTTAGCGCAACTTCTTTGCAAAAATGTATCACATCTGAGGTTTCCTGCAACGTATCCAAGCCCATGCTTCAACGTTAAGAATTTCTTAGAGAAACACTGTGAAAGAAACGGGTATCGTATTGAGCAGATATAATCCAAAAATGTATGGTCTCATCATCCAAAACCTGCAGTCCTTTCTTCTTAATGAATTTGGTGAAGACCTTTACAATAGGATGCGTAAAGTCGCTGGCATTACAGAGTATTCATATTCAGTTCATAAGAAATACTCTGACGATATAATCATGAAAATGGTTGATGCGGCAGTTGAAGTCACCGGATGGACTAAGGACCGAATTCTACATTGCATGGGGTTACGATTTCCGCGTGTCTGCGGCGAGTATGGATATTACAAGATGTTGAAAGCGGTCGGACGAAATTTGAAAGAATTCGTCAATGGCCTTGACCATATGCATGCTAGTCTTCGCTTTTCGTATCCGGGAATGCGAACGCCAAGTTTTTACTGCGATGAGGAGACAGAAGACGGCCTACGGCTGAACTATCGTTCAAAACGCAAAGGTTACGTCAACTATGTTTGCGGACAGCTGGAAGAAATTGCTTCGTATGTTTTTGATATGCAAATCACCGTGCGGGTGGAAGAGTTGACGGAAAGTGATGAGGGCACTCATGCGGTCATACGGCTCTCATTTTTCAATGAAGTACAGAGACGTAGAGTGTCGACCGGTGTTAGTCATCTTTGTCCTACCATTTCAACTGAAGTCATTCTTGGGATGTTTCCATTTCATATGCTGTTTAGGGAAGATATGAAGATGTTTGGTATTGGTGAATCTCTCTTGAAAGTTTTGCCAGATTCTAGTGGAAAGCTGTTGAAAGAATGTTTTTATTTGCTAAGACCTGCGATATCTTTTACATGGAGAAGCGTAAGTTATTTCATATCATCTTTCGCTTTCACTACTCACATTCTCTCAAATTTGCTTTAAAGGGGCATTCCGCGGGAAAAAACTGGATATCGGTGAACTGCGTCGTTTGCATATAAAACGAACATTCATATCATTATCAACATTTCCCGATATTTCTCCACCTTAGATAAAGCTCAAACCGGCCACAAACGACCGGCCGAGAACTCAGCCATAACCTCGCATTTGAAACAGAGACAGATACCGAGAATTGTCGTTAAAGCGGATCATTTCTCTTGGTCGTTGTCGATCGTGGACACATGAATGAACCAATACAACAGGATTTTCAAACTCAACTCTAAGAGTGACACGCAACAAACCCATCAATGCTCGCCGACGACTGACCGGCGGACAATAACGAAAATTTGCAACGTTTGTTCGCCAACAACGAAGCACAAAAGTAGTAGGGTATTAATATTGAAATCGGTCCAATGCTTTTCTCTATATCTTGCCTTTGAGAAGTGCGATCGAGGAAAAGAAAACGATTTCTGATGGTTGACAAAATCTGCTTTTCGATCGGGATAACGAAATAAACCTTTGCATGTATTTGATTTTCGCAGAATGTCCCTTTAAAGAGCCATTGTTACCCAAGGTGCTTTGCAGGCTACATTTTGAATTGATCTGATCATGTGCAAATGATGCACCGGTTTTTGGAATGGAAGACAGTGATAGGAAGAATTCCTTACCCATTAGTTGCCCACTTCCCTCGTTTGCATGTCTGTTTATCAATTTGAATGAACACGACCGTTTAACCCACATATGATGTTGAATTTCTTGTCTCTCTCGTCGCTCTGCCAGTCATTTCATTTGGGTCTACGATTTCATACTCCCACGAGCTGACTCGCCTCTTAGTTGAGCCTGGTCAACGTCGCTCCGAAGGAGAGTCAACTCGTAAGAGTTTGAAATCATAGGCATGATGAAATGAGAAAGCGATTCACGAAGCAATCGATAAAATCAGGACAAAGGATAGGCAAAGGCCCCATGTTGGAAATATCATCAAAGTTGCTGCGAACCAGAGTGGCCTAGCTCCGGATCAAATTCAAAAACATCTCTCGCTGCTGGTTACAAATGGTGTAGTTTATATAGAGCGTACCTCAAAAGGCGAAGATTCCTACTACTTCGATGCGGACAAGCTTACCAGGAATGACGGCATTTCCTCAGAAATTGATTCATCTTCGGATGATAATTCTGGTCTCGAAATGATACTTACTTCTGAAGATATTCAAAGAGCTGCTGAGAACGATACGCCAGATACGACACCAAACCTTTCAGAGAGATTCGAATTTATGCAGTTTCTGCATCTGGTTGAGAAACTCACCAATGATAATCGGGATTTACAGACGAAAATTTCCAATGGCCAGGATAAAATTGAAAAATTAATTTCAGAAAACTGTGAATTAAAATTGGAAAATTATCAGCTGAAGCTAGATGTCAACAAGAATTCCCCAAGGGAAGTTTCTGTTAGCACCCAGACCATAGTGATCTCAGAGGACTGCGACCCTAACAAGAATGCGTCAAGCCAACTTTTGAATAATGCGGGCATTGTTACTGGAAGTGAAAATTCCAAGAACCAGCAAGCAATGCAAATGAAAAGAAACGTCCAAACAAAAAGCAAAGAGCAAAGAAACAGAAGTCCCAGACGAGTTTAGATATCGGTACTGCCAAAAATCACGAAACGAGAAGCAAGCTTCAAAACAATGCTGGCAAAGTTACTAAATGTGAAAAATCTAAAGCTACAAATAATGTCATTGGTAGTTGTAGCGATGGCAACGACAGAGCCGTGAATGAAACTGTTCGAAATGAAAGCAGAAGCGGAAGCAATGCTCACGTGACCAGTGGTAGCGAATCGAAAAGAGAAGAAACCAACAACAATTCGGTCGGGGATTCCAAGAAAAAGATATGCTCCTCGGGAAAGAAAGACGAAGATCTAACCTCGTTTGCTGCCGCCACGAAAGGAAAAGCCAGGACTGCAAACAAACGTTCAGCAGTGATAATTGGTGATTCTATGATTAAAAACATTAATGGGTGGGAACTAAAGGAAAAAAACTGGAAATAACGGCATTGTTCATGTGAAGAAGTTTAGTGGTGCAACGATAAGAGATATGCAGAGTTACACCATACCGACAATCGAAAAGAAACCAAATCTCATCGTTTTACATGTTGGTACCAATGACCTGCCTTCGAGGAGAGAAGAGGAAGAAAAATCAGAAGTGCAGATCGCTCAAGAAATAATCGAATTGGCCAATGAAATATAAGAAAATAACATCGAGGTGATAATCTCAGGCTTGGTTGCACGCGGTGATGATTATGAAGAAAAAAGAAGAAAAGTCAATTTCGTTCTTGCTGACTTTTGCTCAGAGAATGATTATGCATTTATTGAACATCATAATATCGACCCAAGGAAACATCTTAACCGTAGTCGTTTACATTTAAATAAAGTAGGAGATTCTTTACTTGAAGGTAATCTTCTACGTGCACTTCGTTTCTGACTGAATGAAACGAAGTGTTATGAAGTAAACAATGAGTTGGATGCTACTTGTGAACCATCAGGGGAGGATGCCGGTGATCGTGATACTGAGCCTACTGGGTCTCATCGGCCTCTTGGTTTTCAGAGGAGTACGGCAATTGCATCCCTGAATATCAACGGTCTGCATAGTCACCATGATGAAATTAAGTTCCTTTTAAATGACAAGGGAATTCATATTCTTGTCCTAAATGAAACTAAGTTCGACGGTTCTGTGCCAAAAGAGCTGACTGAAATTTCAGGGTATCAACAACAGCGTCTTGACAGGACTTGTAATAGAGGTGGTGTCTCACTTTATGTTAGAGACTCCATAAAAATGACACCCAGGCTCGATTTGCCTTCAGAGGGATTAAAACTTCTCTGTGTTGAGATATCTCTACCCAAAAGCAAACCCTTTCTTATTGTTGCTTGGTATAGACCACCAAATGACCCAGTTGATTCCTTTAATAAGCTGGAAAAAGCACTTGCTTTCCTTGACAAGGAGGGCAAAGAAATCATTCTCCTCGGAGATACAAATTGTGACCTTGCCAAGAAATCAACTGATCAGGCACCGGATAATTACGCAAAACACATTTCTAGTTTGTATGAGCTTTTCAGCTTCAAACAGCTCATAGAGGAACCAACAAGGGTCACTCTTGACACTGCAACAGTCATTGATCATGTTGCTACAACATGTCCCAGAAACATTATCAAATCAGGAATGCTTGAGGTTTCCTTGAGTGATCACTATATGGTTTACTGCATTCGGAAATTCAATGGAGCAGTTGAAAAAGGTCATAAAAAGATAAAGACTCGAAAAATGAAAAATTTTAATGAGGAAGCATTCCTTGCTGATGTTTCTGGGATACGTTTGGAGCAAATGCTTACTGAAACCGATGATATCAATTTGCTCATCAACTACTGGTCTGAAATGTTTTCTCTGATTATTGAAAAACATGCGCCTTTGATTGAAATGCGGGTTTCTGAGAAATATTGCCCCTGGATTGACAAGGATCTTAGGGATTTGATGCGGACGAAGGACAAACTAAAAAAATCAGCAGTCAAAGGCAAATCCCCAATCCTTATGGATTCTTACAGACAGATCCATAATAAGGTCAATGCACTTAATGTTCAGTTGAAGAAACAGCATTATACCAATAGGATCTCTGCATGCAAAGGTAATATGAAAGAATCTTGGAAAGCAATGAATGAACTTCTCAACAAGAGATCAAAGTCAAGTAGCATTGATTGTCTCAAAGAATCTGGTACTGAAACTCGGAACAAAAAGGATGTTTCTAATGCAATGAACAATTTCTTTTGCACAATAGGTAGGGATCTAGCGGATAAAATACAACTTGCCGCTAACCCCCTTCTTTCTGGTGAATATGTAGTTAACAAAGATAAGGCCAAGTTTAACTTCAAGACCATTGAGTTGAAAGATATCAGGGATGCATTTGCCAAGGTTAAAACAACAAAGAGCTTTGGGGTTAACAATATCTCTAGTTACTTTTTGAAGCTTGCTTTGCCCTACATTGAAAACTCTGGCTTTCCTGTTTAACACATCCATTGAAACTAGCCAGTTCCCAGATTCATGGAAAGTAGCTAGAATTACTCCGATTTTCAAAGAGGGAGATAAGACTGAAAAATCCAATTATCGTCCCATATCAGTCTTGCCTGTCATCTCAAAGCTCTTCGAAAAGCTTGTTTTCAACCAGCTGTACCACTATATGAAAGAAAATAGTCCCTTTACATCTCACCAATCGGGGTTTTTGCGGCTACATTCCACACTAACTTGTTTGTTTAAAATGAGTGATGACTGGTACAACGGGCTTGATCTCAGTAAGCTTGTGGGATTGGTATTTATTGACCTAAAAAAGGCATTTGATACGGTCGACCATGATATTCTCTGCAAAAAGCTCGAACTATATGGAGTTCAGCAGCGAGAATTGTCTTGGTTTAGGTCTTACCTATCCAACCGCAAACAGTTCTGTAGGGTTAATGGTGTTGATTCAAATGTTGCGGAAATAGAAGTGGGAGTCCCACAGGGTTCATGCCTGGGCCCTCTTCTATTCCTCATTTATATCAATGACCTTCCCCAGGCCGTCCAAGATTCCTCTGTGACAATACCGATGACACGAATCTTTGTCATCAGTCTCACGATTTGACTCAGCTGAATGAGGCTATTAATAGCGATCTCAAGAAACTGGAGACGTGGCTGAATGGCAATAAGCTTTCATTGAATGTGGCAAAAACTCATTCAATGCTCATATCCACCAAGCAGAAAGGCAGCTCTCTTAGAAGTCGAAATGAAGCTTTGGAACTGAAGATACGCGAAAATGAGCTCGAGGTAGTTCAAAAGACAAAGTACCTTGGAGTGCAGATCGACTGCAACTTAGATTGGAAAGAGCAAATCTAGGCTGTTTCTACCAAGGTCTCCAGGGCGATCGGCTTTTTAAAACATGCTAAATCCTTTCTACCTATGGCAAGTTTGAAAACTCTTTACACAGGTATTGTCGAGCCCCACTTTCGATATTGATGTTCTGTCTGGGTTTGTGCTGGGTCTACAGACATCAACCAGTTGCAAAAACTTCAAAATCGTGCTGCTGCAGACCACTTATTACAGAGTTGGGCTGGAAGACCGTTGAAGAACTCATTGGAAATGAGTCCAAAACAATGGTCTTCAAGTCGCTCAATGATTTGGCTCCTCAATACTTGTGTAATCTCTTTACCAAAAACTCAGCATGCTCCTCCCGCATCCTCCGGAACACTGAGACTGATTTGGGGTTGCCAAAGAAAAGATCAGCAAATGGACAAAAATGCTTTTCTTTCCGGGGAGCTAAACTATGGAATAGCCTTCCCGCTGAGTCTAAGACGGCATCCTCCTTGGGTAGTTTCAAAAAATCAATACAGGGTTGATTATTTCCTTTTTTATTGTAAATATCATATAGTTGTAAATAGGCTTTTAATATCATGAGTTCTTATTTTTTGGCATTCTAATTGTATATTGTAATTAGTTTTTAATTGGAGGGCCCCTTGAAAAACAACTTCGGTTGAAGGGCAACCCTCCCTAAACAAATGAAATATGAATATAAAATATAAATATATATAAATATAATATAAAGTAGCAGAGCGAAGAGAGAGGCAATAAATTCAACAATATATGCGGATTTAACGATCTTTTTTTCATTTAAATTGATAAACAAACATGGGAATTCTTTTGTTATTGCCTTCCATTCCAAAGAACCGGTGCATCATCGTCCATGTAAGGCAGTCACGCTACTTAATGCAATAGACTATAACGGAAAAGATGGCGGCTCTCATTTCACGCAATCTATGATAGGAATATGCCCCCTAGCAACGCATAGCTACCAAAACTTACAACTGCAGCATAAAATCTTGACCACAGCTACGATCGACTTAGGCCGTCGCAACTTTATCGTGAAATCTACGCGAATTCTTTTGACGTCCTCTAAAAACGGTAGACTTCGCAGATAAAACCTAAGCTACCCAAAGGATGCAAATTCTGAAAACAGTAGACTGGAGAGTCGTCAGACTTGGCGGAGAGAAATCCCAAAATAATGAGGATTCTGAAAGAAAGTTAAAGATTTCGAATGTTGTGTTCGGTCGAGTGAACTGAAGCCATTGCAATGCTCTTGTTATGAGTGTTATGCAAATCTCAAGAGAAGGTGATTTTCAATGTTCGTTCTTTTTTCGAATGTTTTTAGAACTTTTTATTCATCTCTCTTTTTATTCACCGCTCCACTCTCCGATCAGTCAAGTAAACAAGGCCAAAAATCTTCTCGAAATCTTGATGAAACGACGATAGCAGCAGGCCACTATATCTTGATATTGTACGGAAACTATACTGTACCCTATTGCGAGTGACGGCTTAGAAGAGTGTCGACTTCGCGGTGAAGTTACGACGGCCTAAATCTATCGTAGCTTCGGTCTAGATTTTATGCCGCAGTTGTAAGTTTTGGTAGCTATGCGTTGCTAGGGGGCAAATTCCTATCATGCATTGCGTGAAATGAGGTCTGCCATCTTTTCCGTAATCGTCTATCGATAAAGGTTGGGAAAATGATCGTCTTTACAGTCCTCGTCGTACCCAAGAATGATTTTTTGCAAGTGGCCCCCCAATAGGGGGTATGAATCACGAATTCACGGTGCAAATTTTTAAAATTCACGTTTTCACGCACAAATTTTTTTAGAATTCACGTTCACGTTAACCTGATTTGTATTCAGAATTTAGTAATAAGAGAAAAAGTGGGCAAATTTCTTTCCTTAGCGGTTTGGTGGCTCCGCTGTATCTACTGTATGTTGATCAGTGGCGCCACGATTGGCACCGCCAGGAATTTATATTAGAGGGCGAAGTAAGCGGGGTCCCATGAAATCTTCCTTGGACCACAATCTCTACGTTGTGCCCCCCCCCAATAGCTTTTTCGTGAAGCTGGATTGGGCCATTTTCGGACCATGAAAACGTGAATCGGTAAATTTTATGGCGTGAATTCGTGAATGAAGGTTTGCTCATGAACGTGAAAACTCATTTTTCATGGACGTGAATTCGTGAATCGATGATTACTATACGGGAATTCGTGAAAGCTTTTTTCTTATCATTAAAACAATGTTACTTCCAATACGTTATACAGACAAAATAATGGAGGTTTTGCACTGGAAAACCATGCTTACTGAAAAAGTTTTCCTGGGGATGCTAATTGATGAAACCAAGTGATATAAAATGATAATCGATTTTAGTACAGGCTAAATGGGGTTGGTAGGAGTGTTCTTTGCCAAAGTGAACGGTGTGTCCTCGAAAATCTTCCTAGGGGCGTCAGGCATCACCCCCATACCTAATTACTTTCATACTATCCAACCTTATTTGTCGTGGGGCCAGGTAAAAAACTCGGAGATGTCGGAGATGTCGGAGATGTCGGAGAAAGGAATCTCCGACGTTTCCTAACTCGTACTTTTTTACCTGGCTCTATATGTTCTACTAAAAAAGTCGGAGATGTTCAGGGACTGCATATTATAATAAAAATAATAATAATAATAATTGACACTTCAACACATGATTGACACTTCAACGTTTCTGCTGTTATCAATTTTTTATAAGAAACTCAACAGGCAGATTGCTGTAGGTCAGGTTACCCCCGGTTCCGCTGTTCCGCTTTCGTTCCTTTGTGCATACATAGCTGTGCTATCACTACATTAGTTTATCCTGTGATAGTACTCGGTATAGTAGACTATGATTCGTAACTTCGATATTAGCGACTAACATTACTATCACAGAATCATTAAACATGGACAAAAAATTACAAAGTTTCGATGGTTCAGGAGACGTTAAGATTTTCATCGAGAAAATATCTTTGCATTCTGCATTGAAAGGATTTGAGGGCGAAAAAGCAGCTCAAAATTTGGCAAGTCGATTAGAAGGAAGGGCTTTCGAGGTGTATTTGCGATTGTCAGACGAAGACAAGAAAGACCCTGATAAATCTTTTATTCAATATTTTCATAAATGACATTTTCTTCTTTGTAAATGATACTGACATTTGTAACTATGCTGACGACACCACTATCTATGCATGCAATTCAGATCTCAATACCATAATTAATAGATAATTAATTAATAGATTAGAAATAGACAGTGCTGTACTCGCAAGGTGGTTTTCAAAGAACTACATGAAACTTAACGAAGACAAATGTCACCTTATGATATTTGGTAACAAATGTAAAGACTCAGTAGTCAACATTGGTAAGTCCATAATTAAAGAAAGTGATTATGAAAAACTCTTGGGAGTTACTTTTGACAAAAAATTAAATTTCACAAAACATGTCGAAGACCTATGCAAAAAGGCAAACCAAAAATTGCATGCACTTGCTCGCCTCTCTAACTATATGGACCCTGTCAAATTAAAATTGCTGATGGATGCATTCATCAAATCGCAGTTCAATTACTGTCCACTAGTATGGATGTTCCATGACAGGACAATCAATTCTAAGGTGAACAAAATTCGTGAAAGAGCATTGCGAATTGTATGCAAAGATAGTGGGAATGATTTTGTAAATACTGTATATAACTCTGTGACCACACACCAACGCAATCTGCAGTTGCTTATGATAGAGATTTTCAAAACAAAGAACGATCTTAACCCAACTTTTATGAAAGACATTTTTGCAGAAAGAGACAACTATTATAGCCTACGGAATACAAATCATTTGCAACTGCCGAAAGTAAGGACGACAATATATGGTACAGAGAATATTCAATATAGAGGTTGCCTTTTATGGTCCTCACTTCCAAGTTTTTTGAAAGACAGTAGCACAATTCAAGAATTCAAAAGACAAATAAAACAGTGGAATGGCAATTCAGATTGTGTAGAGTTTTTATAAAAGATTTGGGGTTTTTAGATTAATTAATTTTGTCTTCTTTTAGTGTCCTTTTTCATTGTAAATTATAATTATTTTCTTTTAGTTATAGTTGGCCTCAATTAGCTGCTATTTGAGCTATTTTATATAGAAAGCCAACTTTAAATAAATCGATAATAATAATAATAATAATAATAATAATAATAATAATAATAATAATAATAATAATAATAATAATAATAATAAATTAAAAGATGAATTAATGAAAGAATTCGAGCTCGGAAACCAGGATAGAGAAGTTGCCATACACGAATTGTCTAGCCGTGCAAGACATCACGATGAGTCTCCTCAAAGTTTTGCTTTCAAAGTACAAGAGTTGGTAAAACTGGCCTACCCAACCTTTGATGATGAATCACGACAGACAGTTGCAAAAGATTATTTTGTCAAGGGATTGCGTCAGAAGATGCAGATTGCTTTGAAGTCATTGACTAACTTTTCAACTGCTTCTTTGAATGACTTGGCAAAGGAGACAACAAGATTGCAAATCGCTGGTATTGAATCTTTTGCGTCATCTCAGCAAGGTCATTGTATGTCCGTCAATACAGAAGATCTTGTTGATTCTATAGCCGATAAAGTTTTGGCAAAGATGAAAGGTATGTCTGTGGGAGTTCCCGGGGGTACTGAAGCTTCACCCAGTGTCAATTATTTTGGTAAAAGTTCCAACCGCTTTACTACACGTGGCAAAAATAAGTCTCGTCCTCGTTCAAGGAATTTTAGAGGAGGATATCAACCATCAAATTCCCAATATCAAAGATGTCGGTCATGTCAAAGCACCGATCACTATGTCCGAGAATGCCCTTCAAGGTTTTGCCAGGCCTGTGGCAATAAAGGTCATGATTCCTGGGACAAGTCATGCCCAAATTATCAATGACTAGGCCAAGACGAATCAAACCAAAACCAAGCTTATACTGACAATTTTTCTGCTGTTTTGAATGTAAAATTTGAGAACAATTCAATAAATGCTTTACTTGACACTGGGGCTAGCTGTTCACTGATGGATATGGGAACTTTTGAAAGTCTGGGTTTGCAGTCAAAAATTATTCCATTTCCTAATCAGCTGGTTGATGCTTCTGGAAACGACATGAGTATAATTGGCTCTACTATGGTCAATATTTCCATAAAAGGGCACGTGTTTTCTCAAGAGATGAAAATTCTAAATTCCAAAACTTACAGAAATGTAATTCTGGGCAGAGATTTTTTATCCAAATTTGAGAACGTTGAATTTGATTTCAAAAAGGACAGGGTCAAGTTGGGAAACAAATGGCATTACTGTGTGAAAATCAGCAAATCCGGAAACGTATCATTGATTGATGACATTGATTTGCCTGCCCGTACAGAAAATGTTGTAACTGTCCAATGCAATCGATCTCTCGCTTTATTAACAGCAGACTTTGAGCCTTTTCCTGTAACCCCTGGGATATACGCTACCCGTTGCCGTGTGATTCCAAATATCAAGGGTGTTTTTCAAATAACATTACTAAATGTCAATAACACATCTTATCGGTTAAATAGTGAGAAGAAAATTGGTTCGCTGATTGCAGTAGAAGAAACTGTAGCTTGTGCTGAAACTCTTGACTCGGATTTATCTGTCAATCTGGATCAAAATATCGTATATGGAGACAATCTTTCAGTCAACGAAAAAGCCAAAATATCCACATTGATTTCGCAATACAGTGATGTTTTTGCCCAGAACCCGAAAAAACCAAGAATCGTCACAAACATGCAACACCATATTGTAACAAATGAAGCGTTGCCCATTAAACGTAAACCGTACAGGCTACCACATGCTTGGAATTCCGAAATCGACAAGCAGATCCAAGAAATGTTAGAAAATGATATCATTCGGCCATCATCTTCCCCTTGGAATTCGCCCATCATTCTAGTCAAGAAAAAAGACGGTTCCATGCGATTTGTGTGTGATTTCAGGGGCCTCAACGACGTTTCAAAGAAAGATTCTTACCCGCTTCCTCACATTCGTGATGTCATAGACAGAATGCATGGAACACAGTTTTGGACCACCTTAGATGCAGCTTCTGCATACTGGTCAATGCCACTCAATGAGTCTGACAAAGAAAAAACTGCCTTCTCCGTGCCCAGAGGAAAGTATGAGTTTAATGTAACCCCGTTTGGTTTATGCAACGCGGGTGCATCGTATTAACGGATGATTGACATGAGTTTATCCGGACTGGACTCTGATAGAATTCTTGCCTACATGGATGACATTGTAGAATTCAGTAAAACGTTTGAAGATCATATTGTGAATATCGAGCAACTGTTTGCACGTTTAAGGGAATCTGGCATCTCCTTAAAGCTTTCCAAATGCATTTTTGCTAGTGACAAGGTTGACTTTCTTGGATTTGAATTGTCCCGCACGGGTATCAAGCCTCAAATTCGTTTAACTGAAGCAATCGAATCTTACAAACGCCCTGCTACAAAAAAAGAATTACGTGGATTTCTTGGTCTTGCCGGATTCTACCGAGCATTCATACCAAATTTTGCTGACATCAGTGCTCCCTTAAATAGCCTTACTAATGACAATGTACCATTTATTTGGACAGATGAATGCGAAGAAGCTTTCATGCGACTAAAGATGAAATTGACATCAGAGCCTGTACTGAAATTTCCTGATCTTAACCAACCCTTTGTCGTTGAGGTCGATGCAAGTAATCATGCCGTCGGCGGAATCTTATCTCAAAAAGGTTCAGATGAACAGTTGCATCCTGTGGCATATTTTTCCACAGCCTTGCGAAAAGCCCAAAAAATTGGTCTGCAACCAATAAAGAAGCCTTCGCTTTAGTTCTCGCAGTTCGCCATTGGAATGTGTACTTGGCTGGGTCCACGTTTGTCCTTAACTCCGATCACAACCCTTTAACACACCTTCGAAATCAGCAAGATCCTCGTGGCAAAGTCGGCAGATGGATATCTGAGTTGGAGGAATATGATTACACCATCAAGTATATTCGAGGAAAAGAGAATGTAAAAGCTGATGCATTATCGAGAAATGATAATGCTTTCGAAAATCAACCACAATCTCAGTTCGAAGAGAAAATCTATGCCCTGTTTACAGAGAATGCTAATTTCTCAGCACAACTAAAAGAAGAGCAGCAGAAAGACGCAACTATCAGCAACACTTTGAAGCAACTATCCGCCAACAACGAGATCTTACAAGGACGATTAAAAAGGGTTCAAAAGCAATTGCGAGTTGAGGAGGGAGTTTTAACAAAATCAGGACGTCCAGTCATTCCACCATCGTTACGCAAAATGGTTGTGAAAGAATACCATAATATCGCACATTTTGGAATCAACAAGGTATATTCGTTATTAAAAGAGCGTTTCTATTGGCCTAATATGTACGCGTATATTCGATCATTTATATCTTCTTGTGAAACCTGCCAGCGTACAAAATGTGATACTGCTCCGCCTAAAGCACCGTTGGTTGAAATGTTCATTCCCAGTGCACCAATGCAGTTTATATCGTTAGATATAGCTTACCTGCCCAAGGATAACAGCGGTTACCAATACATTCTTCTGATTGGTGATATTTTTTCAAAGTTTATCTCGGCAGTTCCATTAAAAGATCAAACGGCTCCATTGATCGTCGATGCATTATTAAAAAATTGGATTTTCATTCACGGCTCTCCATTTTATGTCCTTTCAGATCAAGGATCTAATGTGGATGGAAATGTTATGCAAGAAATCTGCACCACATTGGGCATCGAGAAACGTCGCTCCTCTGCTTATCATAGTCAAGGAAACGGTTTTGCTGAGAGGAACATCCGTTCTGTAAAGGATATGCTTCGAGCAGTGCTATTACACCGCCGTCTTCAGCAATCAAAATGGCGTTCAATCTTGTCCTCTCTCGTTTTTGCTCTAAACACGACAATCAGCAAAGCCACTAAATGTGTTCCATATGAAGTTGTTTTTGGACGCCCTGCTGTTTTTCCTCAAGATATTGTTTTTGGTAATACTCCTGACGTGTTTGAGCATACATCAGCATACGATCATCTCCATACTGTCTCGTCATCGTTAAATGATGTTTTCAAAAAAGTTATGAGCTCGTTGGCATTAAGTAAGAAAACAATGCAACGTCATTATAATAAGAACATTCGCTTCAATGATTACAGAGAAGGGCAAACGGTATGGTTGAAAAATAAGCATTACAAATCTGGAGAAAACCGCAAACTAGCTCCACGAAGAAATGGTCCGTGGATTGTTCTAAGGAAGCTGCCAAACGGTGTCAACTTTCAAATCGAAAATTCGCGAAAAGAACAAAAAGTGGTGCATCACGATCGCTTATTACCATTTATTGAAAGAGACGCTGAATTACTGTCGGATGAAGAGCATGATCAAATCGATTTATCAGAAGAAGAACCTTCAGTTGTATCCGAAGTATCTTCAGAAAGCTCTGGAAGTGACTACGAAGAAGATCTCCAGAACGAACTGAACCAACCACCGCTGGAAGACGTTGTTCCTCGAAGAATCTACCCTCGTCGAGATAGACGAGTTCGTGAGGTACCGGATGCTATTCCGTGGAGTGTTATTAATATTTAGATTTAGATTTAGAATTATCTTAGTTTAGTTTTAGACATATCGCTTCAGTTTTATTAGGGGGGGGAGAAATGTAGGTCAGGTTACCCCCGGTTCCGCTGTTCCGCTTTCGTTCCTTTGTGCATACATAGCTGTGCTATCACTACATTAGTTTATTCTGTGATAGTACTCGGTATAGTAGACTATGATTAGTAACTTCGATATTAGCGACTAACATTGCCAAAAATTAAGAAACTCCAGTAATAGGAAAATTGTAATAGGAATTCCCGTATAGTAATCATCGATTCATGAATTCACGTCCATGAAAAATGAGTTTTCACGTTCACGAGCAAACCTTCATTCACGAATTCACGCCATAAAATTTACCGATTCACGTTTTCACGGTAAAATGGCCCAATCCAGCTTCACGAAAAAGCTATTGGGGGGCCACTTGCAACAGGGCCTCAAGGAACATTCTCGGGGACCATGCCCTTAAATATCCTGGAAAACGAGGGAAACGCCCTTGTAAAGGAACAGTGGTTAATGAAAAATTCTTCAAACTTCCATGCTAAGTCCTTGCAGGAAAAGTATGTACGCATATTCAAAGGAAATTTTGTTGCTGATGAGATAAAATCATATGCAAGAAATTTGCTCAAGCTCAAAACAATTCTGAAAGAGATCCATCAGCCTAGCCTATCATATATATCACTGTACTCCTGATAAAGTGTTGCTCTTTCGTTTATGCATAATCAATACAGGTGTCGAATCTTAATTGGCGTGGAATTTCAATCCCCCCACCCCCCCTTGACAATCTTGTCTGCAATACCATCAGCACTGATTGCTCAATTTTTTCAGATTCTTGAGCATCCTCATTGCGTTTTTGAATTGGTTTCAACGCACCCGATAATCAATGGCAAATGCATATTCAATGATGTTCAAGAAGAGCCACGTTATTTGCATCTAAAAGGCCAAATGAAATATGTCGAGTCATGGGAAGCTCTTATTTATCTCTCATCACCAGTGTAAGTATGTTTACTAGATTATACCACTGACTCAAGGTTAGGGTTGGATCTGAATTATGTCCATCCAATCGTGTAGATATAAGCCTGGTTTCCATTAAATCGCAGAGTGTCGCTAAGTGTCACAGAGTGTCGCAGAATTTTGGTTTGCTGCATTCTGTACCTCTCTGCAACAGGACGTTTCCATTGGTTGCAGAGTGTTGCAGAATTTTGGTGCCATGATTCAATGACAATAACATCACGTGCGTACAGCTGGTATGATATCAAATGACTACATTGTTCTGGGATTGCAATTGGTCGCAGAATTTTAGGACAAGTGCCTTCATTGATCGCAAAGTGGCGCAGAGTGTCGCAAAGTGTCGCAGTATTTTAGTACAACAGATTCCATTCGTCGCAAAGTGTTGCAGAACCAAAATTCTTGCGACATTTTGCGACACTTTGCGATTTAATGGAAACCAGGCTACAGAGCCTAGAATTATGCCTTTTAGTCCCTTTTTTCCCGGCGTTCTTTGATTTTGCTATCACTTGGTCAATACGGACTCATATTATTACTCTTAAAGGTGAGCCCACTTTAGACCCGCGTAGAGTGATTTCGTATTCACCAGTCAAATTGTTGGAGAATTTTTGACCTCGGAAAAAACAACTTAATTGGACGCCCTCTGCTAAAAGAATTTATTAAAGTTATTATTCCTGAATTTAGACTGAAGATGAAAGGTTTCTTATTAACGAAATTAAGTTATGCTAGAAGCATTATTCTCTAAAATATTGAACTAATGAAGGAATTCTGAAGAACTCTAGGAAAAATATGGAAACTAGGTCAATGTTTCTAGGAGTGGCAGAACCCATTGATTTAGACCCCGCCTGAACAATTAATTCTATTTTGGCTTTTTATTCGCTGTTTTTTATTGCTGATTCCATTCTATTTAATCTTAGTATAAAATAAGGTGTATGTAGTTTGACCTCAGATTGCATTTGACTGGCTTTGATTGCGTTGGATTTGATTGAGTTAAGATTGATTGAGAAACGTTGATTGATAACTACATGCACCAAGACGAAGTGTTTCTGTGCCTTTCGCCTTCACCAGCGCAAGCAGGGATCGCCCTGTAACACAAATTGCTAGAATAAGTAGAATTTAGTTTTCAACCAGTCTTTTGGCGCTACTTAGACAGTTGTTGTTGTTGCGTACGAAAACGGTTGATCTCACGCAGCTGCGATTGCGTGAGGAAGATAACTGCTTGAAAGGTATGTATATTTTGTGATAAGTAAATCAGGAAAATATCGTTCTTTGGACTTAAAGTTTGCTTTTCGATGCTCTTTAAACCAGCCTTTGAGGCGATTTTGTTGAGTGTTCTTGAACTCCCCACTAGTTTAGACCATTTTGAGAAAGTGGGCCTACTATTTCAGAGCATTGTTATGAGCGATATCAGCAAATCAAAGGACGCAGGGAAACAAGGGACGAGAAAGCATAAAGTCTATGGACAGCCAACCCTACTTCAATTGTGGCGAAGTTGCGTTTTTTAGCGCCAAGCGCTGAGATCGCAGAAGTAGCGAAGCGCTAATCGAGTCCGCGACCCTTTTCTCTGATGCTCAACTGGTTAGGCCTTACCGGGAATTGAATCTACTCTGTCTGACTGTTCTGACTGCAAAGCCAGAGGTTTACGCCGCTGTGCCACAACACCTTCTAAACTAAATGTGGCCAGAAGTTTAAGACCAAACCAAGTTCTAGTCTGTTACATTTGTTGACGCAAGAAGATGGGATAATACAGCTGTGCCTATTTTACCTTCATTTCATTTTCATTTAACACATATTTGAAGTTGATATTTACAATAGTAGATAATAGCATACTAATTCAAACAAACTATTCACAAAGAATATACTTTATACAAAAGAAAAGAATAATTGGCAGCATATTTTGCAGGTGCATTTATCACCAGCCCAGTCTTTCATCTTCCCTTTGAAAGCCGCAAGTGTTGGCTGATTTATAATAGTATCGTCTAGGGTGTTCCAGAGGAACCTCCCTCTAAAGGACAGTGATTCTTGCCCATAGCCCTGTGTCTTTGTTTGCGGCAGTTTGCAAAGATTTTGTATTCTTTGATCATAAGTTGCGTGCATCATTCCATGAAATTCCCATACTCACCTTGGATATCTTTATGTCAAATCTCTATATAGGTTAAACATAGCCGCCAAATCTTTTCTTTTGTCCGAAGTTCCCCTGGGGCGCTGACTCTTCCTCTGATCAGATCGCGTTTTCTCCTAAAATTGACCAATGAGATGCCGTCATTTTATTACTTCCGCGTTTCGCAGCTAGATTTAGGCCATTTGGGGTACCCCCCAATAAAAAACATTGCACGCGCGAGTAAATCGAATGTTTTGAAAATTTCAACGGGAAAAGGATGCTAATACATAGGACCACAAGTGTTCATGTAGTCTCCGTGCCACCATTTAAGATTTAAAAATTATTGCGATCTGAATGTTGGAATTCGATGTTTCTTCAAACAGGTAGCGGCATCTTGCTCGCTGTCCCCCCAAAAAGTAGTTTTTGGCAAAATTATCAACAATATGAATATTTTTATGAATGGTTCTTCTGAAAATTTCGAAATCTGCGCCTTATTTCGCCTTGCCATGCGAATTCTGACCCCTATCCTCTCCAGAGTCCGTGCTTCTTCCCCATATGGCAACTTGTGCCCCTCTCTGATCTAGACTCAACAGGAGAGAGGAAATGGAGGGAAAAGAAATAATTACAGGCGATGGTGTCTAAGATGATTTACTGTCTTAAATGTTACTTCAAAAATGGGGAAAGGAAAACAAAATCTCATTCAAATGCAACGCACGCTGAATGGTAGAGCTCGTAGCTCGACATAAGCTTTATTAGATCTCTCAAAGACCGTCCTGGACTTCCTAGCATCTTCTCCAACGGCGCTGCAAAGCATTCACATCGAAAGAAAGACACTACGAACAAATTTGCATTGACTGCCTGATGATATATCGCGAGAATATACAAGAAATTTGCCAACTAACTTCAAAAGTTTGCCTGCGTATCAAAAGGTTTGTTGGAATTGCAAAACAAATTAAATTTCCAAACGATTATTACTAGCAGTTGCATTACACGAAATCTTGTCGTAAGAACCTGCTCTTAAGAAACTCAGCCATCAGACCGCCAAATATGAAGAAACTGCAGTACACGTACCTTTTACAAGAAGCTAAGAATATCCACGGGTTGTGGGAAAAGTAGAAATTGCTATTAGATTAATTATCGTTATAAAGAATAAGAACTGTCAGGCCTACCTTGTGTGTTCTCTGTTTTTCCATCCTCTCCGTTGTCCCGTCGATTTAGCATCATCCTCATCTTGGCTGGCCCAACAAGTAAAATGACCTAAATAGTCTTCTGTCTTGTTTTCAAGAGCACGAGAGCACAGCCTAAGTTTGGCCTGTCTGCTCTGTTTGAATGTTTGAAGGAGCTCACAGGTCAAACTGAGGCTGTGCTCTCGTGCTCTTGAAAACAAAACAGAAGACTATTTAGGCCATTTTACTTGTTGCTAATGGATGATGCTAAATCGACGGGACAACGGAGAGGATGGGAAAACAGAGAACACACAAGGTAGGCCTGACAGTTCTTATTCTTTATAACGATAATTAATCTAATAGCAATTTCTACTTTTCCCACAACCCGTGGAATATCTAAGAATTTGCGTCAGTACTACAAGTCTCTCAAGATTATCAGATTCTTCGTGTTCCCCTTCCTGTGGTCCTCGTGAATTTCAAAACAAGGTCCTTGAAACCTTTGCGATGCTGTTTAGACATAATTCAAGAACAAGTACCTACGAGCAATATCGAGGGGCAAATCACTGATTTTTTTTCGTACACCTCCCTCAAAATCACAAAAAAATCACATACAAAAATCACAAAATCACAAAAAAAATCACACACAGAAAGCACCAAAAATCACAAATCACTGAAAACTTAGGGAAAAATCACACGAAAAAATCACTAAAAGGCACTAAAATCGCAAAATAATCACAGAAAAAAATCATATTTCAAAATCACAAAAATCACGTACGCTATTTTGAGAAGTGATTTGCCCCTCGAGCAATATGATACGTGAACAAATGATAACAAGGGATATAACTATCCGATGATTTGCGCTCTGGTCAAATTCAATTTTAGATATGAATTTGAATCAATGCACAAAATCGCCACTTAGAAGTGAAAACTACGGTTTAATGCTTATCTTTACAGACGTTGTATAGGCTGGCGAGCTGATTTTGATGAAATAGGTTCTGTCTTACACGCTATTTCCTTCTACAAAGAAGGAAAAATAGGACAACCTCCAATGATTCGTAAAGAAACACTGTATCAAGCTACAATAGTCAATGGGACGCGTGATAGTCTGGCTTTACTCGCAAAGGGGTTGTAAAATTTTTGTGGACTTTCGTTCCGTGTTTCCGATGTTTACGTTCATTGAATCGAAGTGCGTGACAAATCAGTATATTGGCTTTTAGGCGCATATCAACAGGAGCTATTGGCAGTCTGTAAACCACGGAACAATGAAATGACGGAACGACATGACGAAATAGCGGAATAAAATGACGGAGTCATACAAGAGTGTAAGATATCAATTTCGTAAGCTCCTACTAACTATACGTTAACGACATACGAATGCTATGAGTTGCCTTTTTTCTCAATGGAAAACCAAAACTTTGGTAACACCCCGGGTAACACCTACTGTAAGTGAACAAATTCTTCCCACTTAAATAAACCCTTGGTCTGCTCCCAAAAATCAATGAAACTTAATCCTCACCAAAACACTGATTTGTAAATCGTTAAATTCTTCAGCTTATCTTCGCAAAAGGGGGGCTTTATCTCTCCCCAATTCCAGTCTAGATATCCTTATTTTCAACATATCAAACTGCACTAAATAATTTGTGATCACGAATTCACGAGTGGATAGTATCAAAGTCATGTCATTGCGTGTATAAATTAGCCAAATAACGCTTCGCGTACTAATATGGGGACAGGGGTTTCTTCATGCCGTGCCGAACGCACCGGGATTCCCCAACTACTTTTTTTTGTTTTTGTAAAGCCACGTTACGAAAGTTTTAGTTTCCATTTAGAAGAAAAGAAAGTTAGGGCATTCGTATCGTGTTCATACGTTTAGGAGGAGCCCACCACTGGAAATATTACACTCATGTGTCTCCGTCAAATCATTCCGTCGTTTCCTCATTTTGTTCCGCCGCTTCGTGGTTCCGTAGTTTACAGACTGCCGGTGTTATTGGCTATGACGCAGTTACTCTCAAGTTGACGTAAACAATGTTTGTTCCATTGTTCACAGGGCTCAATTTAATTGGCTATAATAGCAATCCTTATTGTCTGAAGAGCTACATAAAACCTGTACGTTACATCTAGCCTGTACAAAGCTATCTTCCAATCAACAACCTCGAATTAGACTCTGGTTCACTGATTTCGAGCCTATTTCAAAGATTTGCTGCTTGCAGCGCAAATCAATAAAGAAAGAACATTTTAAGGATTTCCTTTACTAAAGTAAATAGTTTCTAAACTTACATTTTTTTAAGTATCGAGGCTTCTTAATTTCTTGGCGATTTAAGAGTTGAGTTTCTCATAAACAATTTCATAAAAACATACCTTTACGTGGAAAATATATGTTAAGAAACTTTTTAAAATGACAGAGGAAATCCTTTGGACATTCTTACGTTATTTTCACTATTTCGTGCATCATATTGCTTGGCAGGCACTTGAGAGAAAAGGTCTGATTGGAAAGGCTTCATAAAAGTTTTTTGTTTTGAAATGTTCAGGTCAAAAGTAGTAGACATGAAGACTGTTATGGAACCTTTGGGAAATTCTGAAGAAACTTGGAGTATCGATGTACTCAAACCAATGCTAAAAATTTGAAAATCTTAAGAAATTTTCGATACTATCAGTTCTGACCCAAATATTCAGTTCCTTATAAAAAGGATGTGAAAACTATTCTAACTTTTACAACAAACTTGTCTATGGGCTGGGCTTAGAGTTGTTGACCCCAGTTCTTCCCTTGGTTACAGTTTCTTATAGATTTTCTAATTTTTTTACAAAATTGATTTTACAACTTCACACAGGCACAGAGTTGGCTATTAGCGGCTTCTTGTAAGCAATGATATAGCATTGCTTCATGATTGCTTGTAAGCAATGAGCGTGATATATCGTTGTCAAAATCTCCCTTGATAAGAATTGAATAATTTGAAATGTGCTCACAGCAAGACAACATCTGCAAAGTAGATAGAAAGAAAACCTGCTTCATCGACGTCTTTTGTGAATTATTTGTAATTCCATCAATTTGGTTTCATAGTTTCGATACTTTGCTCCAACTTTCAGTCGTAACCGACAATCTTCCTATTGATTTCATACTGGAAATTGTATTCAAATGTCTAAAGAAACTGAGGCTTGCCTCTAAAACTGCCACCAATCATTCATTCCAAACAACTGCGAGGAAACTACATGAACACTTGTGGTCCTATGTATTAGCATCCTTTTCCCGTTGAAATTTTCAAGAAATTTGATTTACTCGAGCGTGCAATGTTTTTTGTTGGGGTATACCCCAAATGGCCGAAATCTAGCTGCGAAACGCGCTGATTGGTCTATTTTAGGAGAAAACGCGATCTGATCAGAGGATGAGTCAGCGCCCCAGGGGAACTTCGGACAAAAGAAAAGATTTGGCGGCTATGTTATATAGGTTCCGAATTTAACTGGTTTAACTGGTTTAGCTGGTCTAACTGTGTCAGTGTGAATCCAGTATTAGACTTTGACATAAATTTTTAGTCACTTTATTTATATGACATACCATCAAGTTCATGGAAGTATTCGGCAATTGTTGTAGTCTTGCTGGAAGCCGGACCCACGCTGTTATTCACTTAGGTTTTGCATCAATCCTTTCACAGTTCATTTCTATGACTTGTTTGCAAGGCATCCAACTCCATGAAGAACATTGCTTCACGGAAAAAGGTAGTGGAAAGCCTTTAGTCCACAGCTGTGGTTATAAAGTTTAATGAGCAATAAAACATTTCTTGAAAGCAGGTCCTGATAATTATGCGATTTGTTGCTTCAAACTTCAGGTCAAGGGATGGTCTTAACATATGGCCGTAGCTGTTGACTAAAGAGACCCTCCTCTTTAAAGTGGATTCTGAAAGCGACCGGTTGAAAAAGTTGTTCCATAAACTCCACTCAAACTAGAAAGAGAAATGGTCTTAAGATAGCTTCTTACAACATTGTGTCTCTTAGAAAATATAAGGATGAACTTTCCTTGATGCTCAATGAAAATCAAATGGATATCATTGGGTTAAATGAAACTAGGCTCAACCAAACTATTAAAGACCAAGAAATCCACATCGATGGGTATCAAATTTTTAGAAACGATAGAGACCTAGATGGCAGAGGGGTAGCATTTTATGTAGAGGACAGCTTGACAGACGTAAAAGTAAAGCTAAAAAGCGATGAGCTTGAGCTCCTTTGTTTAGAAATAACACCGCCAATGCAAAAAGCATGTTTTTATTAAGTTGGTATAGACCACCGACACCAGACACAGATAAAACATCGTTTGATAGCCTAAGGGAAATTTTAAGGCAGCTCGAAAGGGAAGATAAGGAAATAATCTTGTGCGGAGATGCAGAGATGAACTGTGACTTTAAGGATCCCAAAAATAAAACACTAAGCTGTTAAAACAACTTTATAATGAATATCAACTTGAGCAACTGATAAAGGATCACACAAGGGTTGCTGTAAGAGCTACTAAAGAGAGTGAACACCATACCAGTAAGACGCTTATAGACCATTTCTCAATAAACAAACCAAAGTATATTCTTAGTTCTGGGGTCGTAAAATCGGGCATGGTAGACCATTATATGATATATGCCATACGGAAAGTGAACGCGTGGAGGATTAGAAATCAACCTGCACCGTTGATTACACCACAAATAAAAAGAATTATGGAAGAGAGGGATAGGGCCAAGAAGAACTCCATAAAAAGCCCCAAACTTCTCAAATCTTATAAGTCTTTGCGAAACAAGGTGACAAACACAATTAGATCCTCTATAAGATTACACTACCAATCTTTGATCTATGAAAACAAGGACAATCCAAAAAACATGTGGAGAACCATAAATAAGGTGCTAGATAAGGACCCTAATTCAACAACTACTATGCAAGTCAAGGATGGCAGCAAAACAGTTTCTGATTCAAAGCAAATTGCCAATGTCCTAAATGGCCACTTTGTTAATGTCGGTCCGAGACTTGCTCATAGAATTGAAGTTAAACCGGGCGATGATCCTCTCTGTCATCTTAATAATCCTACAGAAGAAACAGTCTTCCAGTTCAAACAAGTAAACGAAAGAACAGTTCTGAAATATATCCAAAATCTAAAACAAGGAAAATCTGCTGGTCCTGACAAAATACCAACGGCAATTTTGAAAGACGCTGCTGAATTTCTTTGCAAACCACTAACGATGATCTCTAACAGCTCTTTAAGGCTAGGGGGGCCTATTTTTTAATTCAAAAATCTGTCGGATGGACATTTGATACTTTGGAGCTACCCACTGTCCAAACCTTAAAACGCATAGCTGCCTGAGCTGTAATCCTGTTTAAGACATTTGAAAATCCAGGAGTTGCTCGTCTGTCGGATTGACTAGATAGAAAGCTAATTTTTGGTGCTTGTTTTTCACTTGAATTTCTTTGCTGCTAAAAAGTATTTTCCTGTAAAGTTTTGGTACCTACGTATAGCTCAACTTTTCAGGATTGCATTTCGATCCATCTCTTTGCTTAAAATCATTATTTACATAGCATGAGCAGACATTAAATATATGCAGGACACTGTCGGACGGACAAAATTTTCCTATCCTTTTGGCAGCGCCTGCATCATACTGGAGACTCATATGCCTATATAGAGTTACTTCAAGTAAAATTCACCATAATTCCATGCTAGAATTGGTTCTCAGCTCCATACCAGCTGAAAATTTCGTTGCCATTTAGCACTGTGAAAACAAGTTAAAAAATGGCATGATTTTGATCAAAAATGAGTTTTTACGCAGCAGAAATTGTACTTTACGATTTTTCTTGAAAGTAATGATAAAATGAGTCACTCTCTGTCACCTGCAAATACTGAAAACAGTTAAATTACTTTGCAACTCACAGAATATCTGTTATTAGCAAAAATACGATTTTTTTTTGAGCCAGACCAATTTCAAAATAGGCCCAGGGACTTTCCCCGACCGTTGGAAAATAGCACGAATTACACCACTTTATAAATCAGGTGCCAAAGATGATACGAATAACTATAGGCCAATTTCAATTTTGTCAGTGCTATCTAAGTTATTTGAAAAGATTGCACATGACCAACTTATTGATTTCCTCCAATCTAACAAAAAACTAACGCAGAATCAGTTCGCTTTCCGTAAGCTTCATTCTACAATTACCTCACTGATTGGTGTCTCAGATCATTGGTATTCAAGTATCGACAACAACAAAGCTAACTTTGCTCTTTTTCTCGACTTGAAAAAGGCATTTGATACCGTGGATCATGTGATACTGATCAGTAAATTAGCAAAATATGGAATAACAGGTATTGAGAACAACTGGTTTAAATCCTATTTAACTAACAGAAGCCAGTACTGTTCAATTGATGGTCAAGTATGTGATATTATGGAAATAGAGTGTGGGATCCCCCAAGGTTCATGCTTGGGACCGCTGCTCTTTATCATTTATTTCAATTATTTTGAGTACTGTCTCGAACACTCAAGAGCCTGTACGCAGATGATACTGAGATAACAATATCCTCAAACAATCAAGCAGAGCTTATAGAAAAAGCACAAGCTGAGTTATTAAACATCGCAGAATGGATGAGGATTAACAAACTCAGTCTCAATCCCACCAAAACAGAATACATGATAATAGATCATCCTCGTAGAAGGAAAAATAGAGAATTATTACCGCAAGTATTCATAAATCGAGAAAAAATTAAGCAGGTTGACAAAACAAAATATCTTGGGGTAATAGTTGACGATACTTTAGGTTGGGAAGAACAGTATGAATCAGTTAAGAAAAAGGTTGCTGGGGGCCTTGCAGCAATGAAGAAACTTAAGGGCATCCTCTCACAATCAATGCCTTTTCAAGTGTACAAAGCGCTTGTTGAGAGTCATCTTCGCTATGCTGACGTAGTATGGGGGAGCTTATCAGAAACTAAAATAACAGCCCTTCAGAGACTGCAAAATCGTGCATTTGAAATTATTCAAGGATCGAAAATAAAGGACTCTTTGATTCGACCCACATTTAGCATCGATCAGATGTTTCAATTTGACCGGTCGGTTCTGATGTATAAGATAATTAACAAGATATGTCCTGAGAGTCTGCACGATAAATTTGCTGAAAGATCCTTGATAAGCAAGTATGATACAAGAAATAAAACTGATCTCCAAATCCCAAGGCTAAATCTAGACTTCAGTAGAAAAAGTTTCAATTATACTGGTCTAAAAACTTGGAATTCTATTCCAACACACATAAGAGAGTCTGGCACACTCACCCGGTTTAAGAATAGGCTAAAAAGTCATTTTCTAAGCTGAGGAAAAATATGTTTTCGCACGAATCCATGGAAGAACAGTACTGGCTTTTATATCTGTTATTAAACATACTATTTTTATTATACTTCTTTATACTGAATGGATATCGTGATTAAATAACAAATAAGAAGAAGAAGAAGAAGAAGAAGAAGAAGAAGAAGAAGAAGAAGGAGAAGAAGAAGAAGAAGAAGAAGAAGAGGTATCTTTTGCAGTCTCAAGGTGCGTGATGAATCGAGCGTTGATTTGCTTATGTTCTTTATTTCGTCTACAGGCTTGAAAATCTGGACCACATGTTTAACATTGGATTGTTTTTGAATGATCTCAGTTTGCATGATGCATCTCGTGATCTTGTTCTTGTTGGTAATCATAAATCGGCCGAGCTCAAGATTGCTTTGGATCAGGTAAGATTCCCAATGCAAATTCAGTTAGAATTTATCACCGCCATTTTAATTTCTTTCGTTTTTTCTGAGCAAATCTGACAGCAACAGTGGCAGAATGATTAGGTAATTCTTTCGAGGAAGAATGCATTTCAAGCCCAAGTTTTTCATCACAAATTTCATAAGAGCTCAAGATCACTGTGATTCAGCTCTTTAGAAATTATGGAAAAAATGTCAAAACACAAAACCTTTTAAATGCAAAAACCGTTAGGTTCATCTTAAAGAGGACACTCTGAGCTATTCAGAACAAAATTTCGTATTTAAATTGGACCAACGAGTGCAGAGAAATTGCAGTTTGAAGTTGACCGAGATTGTTAGGTCATGTTTTGTTTACATTTCCGGTCTATCGCTATTGAAATGGGCCTAAACCAAATATTTCAAATCTTCATTTCTCCAGTTGTATTCATCCGAATTCAATAAACTTTTTTTAAATTTCAATGTCTGCGCAATTAAAGAACGTATGATTTTTGTGAATTTACATCCATTTATGTGTTAATTTGGCACACATTTTTCAAGGAGTGATTTTAGCAGTAAAACAGCACGAGACAAGTAAAATTCTTCTTTCCTAGTGCAAACAAAAAAGTGAGGAAAAAGGAGTCTTAGAAACTCATTGCCCACTAAACCTAAGGTATTGATGAAGATTTCTGCCAAAGGGTTCGTTCAGATTCGTTCAGGAAAAAATTTCACAGCTGATATAAAAATTTGTGTCATTTGGGCCCATTTGTGGTATCTTCTATGATTTTGCGTTATCGGAATGTATATTATGTTTCTAGGTGCTTCTACTGCATAATTTTTGTTTTCATTGTACCGCTGTAATAGCAAAGGTTTAAATTGTAAATATAAAGAGGAATTATCTCATTGAAAGGACAGTATTTCAGTGACTTGAATCGTGCATAGGCTCCTGTAATATCTAAACATTGGAAAGACTTCAAAAAACTTTGATATGAAGTGTTCTTGAAAGCACTGGTAATAAGCATAAGGCCTGTTAGTGAGACTTAAAGAATTTACGAAGAAACACTGACAACACACAATCTGATGACTTTAAATAAACTTGAGTACTTAGGTCAAATCCTTGTATTCTTATAAAAAATACATGCTATTTAATATTACTTTCACTTTTCGATTTAGGAAGTCCAGAAAAGTGCAATGCTCGAGGAAAGCATGAAGAAATTAGACAAAGAGATGCAGAAAACGGACAAGCTGTTATACAGTATGATACCAAGAACTGTTGCTGATAGACTGAGGAGTGGAGACTTGGCTGTGAATACTTGTGAGGTAGTTGATCCTAGTTGCATGCAAATTGTTTTCCAGTTGTTTCATTGTTTTGTCGATTTTTGTCATTGTTTTGTCAGTTTTTCTGGCCAAACTATTGCAAAAGATGTACAGGGAAGTTCTTCAGTTACCCATAACTGTTTGAAATTTTATATACTTAAAAAGAGGGTGTTTCATAAAAAGGTTCCCAGTTTTAAACTTTAATATCTCTCAACTTGCTGATCATAGCAACGCAAATAAAACATTTTCTGAGAGCGTAAGAAATGCGGTTACTAAGTGAGCAAAAGTTTGATAAAATTGAGCAACGAAAACAAAACGGAGGAAAGTCAGCGTCTTACAATATAAAAAATTAGATTCAAATACTTACCAGTTTATGGTACATTAACCCTCGTCTTGCTTACAGAAATGGGGTTTGAGACACTCATGATTAACTTATATGGATGGGTGTCTTTTGTTGAGATGTATTTAAAAGGTAAAGACAAATTATTATGGTGTAAGCGATTGGACACGTTGATGTTATAAAGCATTGGTTACAAATACTGAAAGTTGATTTATAGTTGACAATCCCCTATTTTTTGTCCAGTCGCTCAGCTTGATAAAGCGGCTAGTCTGCGCTTTAGCAGACCAAGTTTTGTTGCCTGGTCGGGAGTTGAATTGAATTGCAACTACCTAGCAGCGATGACGCGAGCAACAGGGCCGACGAAGATACGAAGATAAACAAAATCTCTTTCGTTCACAACTTGTTTCATATAATATCACAGATCACATGAACACATCATTGCTAAATTAACGGGGGTTTGGGGCCCCAAAAAGAAAAACAAATCTACAGAACAAAGAATGAAGAAAAATAATTCTTCTGAACAAGGAATAAAGAAAAACAATTCTACGGAACAAATTCACCTTATTTGTTATTGTGCTGCATGGTTGTAAATTTAAGAGTAGTTTACGCTCTATAACTCTGAAAACTGGGTGAATTTTTGTGATCAGTTTTCAAAATTCTGTCGCTGCTTTGCTTTAGATATTTCTTTTGAATGCAATATTTTTCAAAATACGTGTCATATGTTTCCTTTCTTGTGCCATTAGTGTCATTTTTGCTTGTTGTTCAATTATGGTTCAAGATTTCCTGTCTTGACAACTGGTCAGTTATGACTGGCGATTCAAACTTTCTATTGTTACAGCATTGTTAGATTGAATAACATGCAATTCACTTCAGCTTCCGTTTTGTAAGGAAACTTGGTAAGCTGAAGTGCAGTTGTCCCGAGCAGTTAAAACTAAGCCAGATTATTAGGTTGAAATTTTTCCTATCTTTTATAAAGCTGGTTTGCCTGTGTCAGTTTCAATTGGATAGCAGATTGATTTCTTTGTCTTTCACAGAATTTTGAAAATGCGACTATACTGTTCAGTGATGTAGTTGGTTTTACAGCTATTTGCTCACGAATCAGCCCGATGCAAGTTGTTGAAATGCTCAATTCTCTCTACACTACTTTTGATACGCTCAGCGAGAAACATCAAGTTTACAAGGTATGTGTGTCGTTTGCGCATGATTCGTAGGGGCAGCATCTCTGGCTGTACCTTGAGTACAAGTCTCGTACCAAGGGTACTCTGGCTGATGGTTTTGTCGGTGATTGAGAAACAGGATTCCAGAGACATATTGGATTTCAATGAAGGATAATCATGGCCAGATTTTTCAAATTATTTCGATTAATTTCTCTACCGTAAAGGCTCTTATTAGCCCCCTGTCTATACTTTGTCGGACCGATTTACGCCGGTCTTAATTTTACGCAGGCTGCTCTTACGCCGATCCTAATTCCGGCAGTCCAAAAACTACTCTAACGCCATCTAGGGCTGTGTGTCACGCCACTCAGAGAGTAAGGAAAGCAGGGGCGGTCTGGCGTCATAATTGCAGGGTGGCTAGCAACCCAAAAGGGCCCGGTTCAGGGTGTGGCAGATACTTTTATTTGAGCCACAGCTAATAGAGAAATTATGCCACACCCTATAGAGAAATCACTTCAAACATGCTCTGTCCTCGATAGCACATATTGACTGATTGATGATAAACTAAAGAGCAATGCTTCCACTTTAACATAGATTCCAAGAAAACATCATGGTGAAAGGTTCTTCATGGCTATAAAATACAATTTCTATTGGAAATGTTGATAGTGGTCACAGGGGAAATACGAAACTAGTTGCAATTTCTCTGCATATTCTCTTATCTTAATAAACTCCAAAATTAAATTGACCGGCCTCATCGGAAAGAAATTCATTTTCGGGTAGGAGAAGTGTGGTTCTGGAAGCTTGGCTTCAAAATTTTCCATAACCACGCCCTCTGGATCGCTAGAAAACGCACTATTTTTTGGACTACTTACCTTCGAAAGAGGCATCACGACTGATGAGGGTCTTTCACGGATAATTTTGAAGATAGGACTTCAATTTCACGAGGATACAGATCATATTTAAGTTACATGATGTCAAAACTGATAGTTTGATAAATTCTAGTAAATTCCTTAAATATAGATAGTTTTAATGTTCATTTAGATGAGGTTGTAACTTTCAAAGCCTATTTCTTACAAGGTGAATGAGCTTCAGAAAATTATTGAGGGGTCGAAGCCCCAAAACCCTCCATATCCGAAGGGTCTGATTGAGAATGAAACTGCTGAAAAGGGAATGAGGTATAGGGAGTGGGCAGAACGATTGCTGAAGCAAGTTGATCTCCTGATCATAAAATGGAGGGCTTGACGTAAGACCTATGGGAGCCATAGGAGCCATGGGAGCCATGGGGTAGGGGCAGGAGGACTGCACTAAAAGCTCCCGACGTCGCAAGTCCTATGGTGCGAAGTATTTCTCTGAAACGTGTTTTTGTGCAGTGGCGTAACAAAGCAGCTTCGGCCCTTATTAACTTGGCTACTCTTTGGCCCTCTCCGGCTGCAAATAGATCAACAAATGTTTGACAAATGTTCAACATTGAAAGCGGTGTTTTATGGGCAATATCGCTTTAAAGGCAAGCCCAGTCAAGGCTTTATACGAAGGCCTGTTGGCAATAGAAAAATATCGAGTTCAGGGTGGCTGAAGTACGATGTGAGGCCTAGCCAGCCACTGAGGTCCAAGGCATCTCCTCAGGAAAATGCTTTTGTAACACGCTTTTTTGGGTTGTCTCAAAATCCATCTTTCGTAAAATTCTTACTTTTGAGCGGAGGAAGGGAGCTTGTGATCGAAGAAAACCTTCACCAGGAAATTTTTGAAATTGTCCTTATAAAACTTGATTTGGCCTGCCAAGCAATTTTCTAAAGATGTTCATGTTGTCTAGGAGGTGGCTAAGAATCTTTTTTCAAGTGTAGTTCTTGCATTCGATTTTATTCACAGCTGTTGTCAACTTGCTAAACATTTAGGGCCCTAAAGTATTCGATGAAAATAAACACGTAATACGTACTTTGATGAAAATCGTGTGCGGCCAACACAGCCAACAAAGTACGTAACGCCACTGTCTTTGTGCTAGAGTTGAATTTGCTTATGAAAGAGACTAATTCAAAGGTGTTCTTTGATTAAATAAGAGCAGATAACTGCGAGGCCCTGCTTATTACTGTAATACTTCAATTTATGCAAATTATCTCCTCCAGCTCTCACAAAAAGGGCCCGTCATTTCTTTTTTACTTTAGATATCAGAGGGCCCGGGTGGAGATCGCCACTTTGCCACCCGGGCCAGACCGCGCCTGAAGGAAAGCAAAATCGAATAAGACCTCACTTGTTAGAAAGTCTGTCTCAGGACACTGATGTGGACAACATCTCAAACTTTCAATGTACTAGTTTTTATTCAGTTTCATCAATATTTTGACCAGGCTTAGGGCAAAGATGTAGACAGAAAACCAATTAGCAATTAATTTTTGCTATATTTGCAGTCAGTTCATGTTTGCCCTATTAATGTCTTGTTCTTCATAAAGGAATAAGGGACAGGTAATGAAAGCTCTTGGACTTAAGGTTGCTTGTCCCATATGAAAAAATACCAAAATATTGTGTGCACAAGAAAAAATAGGTGTTAGAAAATTAAACAGTTCCCAATTTTTGGCCTTCTTAAAATCGGCCCATTTTTTCCGTCGACCTTTATATAACGCGGCGTAACAAAAATTAACGCCATGGTTGGCGTAAAAGGGCCGATAAGCCCTTTTTCAAAGCTAAAATGCTTATCCCTTCCCATCCTCTGTTAAGTTTCCTCCCTTACACTGATATCAAAGTTTACCAAATATTTTCCGTTGACAAATTTTTTACTGAACAAGTTTGCATGTTGATTTTGAAATAGATTGCGGCAGTGTTTGTTTTGATTTACTGGTTTGATTCTCTCAGAATTGCCTTTGTTTGCAATTGCCACGGCCCCCTGCCACGGCACGCAATTGAAAAGCTGCAATTGCCACGGCCCCCTGAAAAGCAGTCCTTTAGGACTGCCGGGGCTACCGTGCTTATAAAAGTAAAAATACAATACAAATAGATTGGGATTGAAGGTGTATCAAATTTTGCATTCAACTCGTAACATTGGCTGGTTGATGTCACAAGATATTTGGTAAATGAACAAGGACAGATTTTGTAACACAATGTTGTTAACTGCTTTAATTGAAACCTCAATTCAAAGCGATTAGCAATTGCAAACAAAGGCAATTCTGAGAGAATCAAACAAGTAAATCAAAACAAATACTGCCGGATAAGTTTTACTGAATGAAACCAGTTGGGCAAACCCTCGCCTTGTGCAAGCGAAAGGTGTTGTTTAAGAGATGTTACGTTAAAGAAGAAGGTTAAGTCTATAGTTCTTTCGGCGGATTTTGTTTATTTGATTTAGGAGCTGCCTGAAAATTGCGTCATTTAAGCCCTAAATACGCGAGAACTACGATTCCTGTTGCTCGGTTTTTGAATTAAATGCACAAAATCCGCTTGACACATAACTTCTCCCCAAAAGCACCTTTCGCTTGCCCAAGGCAGGGGCTTGCACAACGGCTTTGGTGCAACTTTAGCGGCTGTGTTTATTTTGATTTACTGGTTGAGAGAATTTCCTTTGTCTGAAGTCACTAATCGCTTTGAATTGATGTATTAATTAAAGCAACTAACACTATTGTAATACAAAATCTGACCTTGTGGGTAAATGATCAATGGCGTTATCATAACTCTGTCAAACAATATCAAACACTATCGAATGCCATCAGCGCTATCATGCTTCTGTTCAGTTCATTTGGGATACAGTAAAGTCCTGCATTTAAGAAACTCTTTTTACAAAAACAGCCTGATTAGTTCTTCAAAAGAGGGTGTGTATACCATGGTATAATAAACACCTTTGTATTCACATGGTATAAGAAACACATTTGAAATAAATAAAAATGAATGAAATGAATGAATGAATTCGAAGCAACTGTCAAAAAAGGGTATGTATGCCATAGTATGAGAAGCACTTTTATATTCTTAACAACTGTCAAAATAGTTAAGAAAACGTTTTTGAAATATGCACTGTTGTATGAGGATCTAGTAGTTTTAGCCAGTTCTGAAAGTTTCTTGAAATCATGACCATTTGAGCTGAAAACTTTCATTCTAGAGCATTGAGACCTATTACAGACATCTTGAAATATAGGCTTGGTAATATTGCTATGTACCATTGTAAAAGAAACTTCACATGAATCAGCTTGGATAGTTTCTTGCAGAGAGGTATTTCATTCAGGGAAATCAGACCTGAGTTGCTTATAGTGGATAGTGGAGTTTCTTAAAGGACAAGTCTGGGGTAGCTATAATTGTTGATCATTCAAGAGATTACGCTGTTGTGTATGGTTTGTAGTGCTTTTTTCAAAAATTTTTTTCTCCTTCAATCTGCAAAACTACATATTTCAATCTGCTAAGGAGTGCGAAATGACGTCGTTTTATATGAAGTCACCTCAAGTTGACCTGAACGAGGCTGCCAAATGTGTTGATATTATACCGCTCACATTGCTAGCCTCCTTATTGCTCCTTGGCACACTCGTACAAGATACAAAATGGCGACGATATTTGGCCAACTGACGAAGATTCATTAACCAATTTATGAAAGTTGGAGGCATCAAAACTTGGAAAGAACTCGTGACTTGTGTTCAGCAGCTTTTTAAGGTTGCTTTTTAACAATAATTTTATCAACCCCGGACTTGTCCCTTAAAGGTGGGACTTTACTGTATTGTTATTGTCATGCAATAACATTTTGCAGCATATCTTCATTTTGCAAGGTTTGCAGGGATTGTTTTTTATTTTTGGAACGACTGAACTTCAGCGACTTGTTGGAGTAATAATTGAAAATAAAGACCCAGAATTTATATAAAAGTACTTACTTCATATCTTTACCAGGTTGAAACGATTGGCGATGCTTATATGGCTGTAAGTGGAGTGCCAGAGAGAATAATCAATCATGGAGAACGAATTGCAGAAATGGCTTTTGCAATGCTCAGTTCTGTCGTGGATATAAAAGATCCCTCGGATACAATGGATTATATCAAAATAAGGATTGGTAAGAGATCTACACACGAGATATTCATGTTAACAACAAGGACAGATGGTTGCTACCGTCACTCTAAAATCTAATTTTGTTATTATTTGAATTGTTTTATTTCCTTGAAATTTATTTTGACGTCTGAAAGAACGGCATTATAACAATACAGAGATATTCAGTTACACTTTGCCGTTCCATCTTTGCAAACCTGCCTTTGCTGTGGCTAGGGTATTTTGTGGCACGAAAGGTTCGATAGATTGGCGTTCGAGCTTCGATCGCAATTGTGCACATTCGAAAATTCTACAAATTGTGATGAAATATCGTTCGATCCACATTCGTTGTGAGAATAGCTAAAAGGTCTATGAAAGAAGGAGGTTGCACCTAAGTATCTGCCGTGAGTCATTATCACAGAATACTTTTTGCGTTTGAAGTCATGAATTCGTGTGAAACGATTTAAAAGTTGGTGCCAAAAAGTCAAGTTTTTTGATATCTTTGCTTGAATTTCAATGCATTTTATTTCCTTGCAGGTATTCATTCTGGCAGTGTTGTTGCAGGAGTGATAGGCATCAAAATGCCAAGATATTGCTTATTTGGTGATACCGTCAATACAGCATCGAGGATGGAAACTAACTCCATTGTAAGTTAAATTCCTAATGAATACCTTTTTGCTCTTGATTCAAATTTTATTTTTCAGTTACACGACAAAACTCTAGGAAGGCAGGAAACCTTTTACATAACGTTCAGATATCTGTGCCTTTCAATATTTACCTCTGTGTTATTTAAGAATCACAGAATTTACAGAAAATACTGAACAATGTCAATTGGTAACAGGCCACAGTAAGTCCCTGCATATAAGAACCTACCAAAATAAGAACCTAGAGGCTGTTTTCCTAAATTATGTGCCTATCAATTAAGAACCTGTTTCAGATAGGTTCTTGTTGCAGGGGCTGCAAAGTTGATCTTTGATTGCTGCTTTTAAGGTCATTGTGGTCCTCAGTTGGCTGTGAAAGTTTTATTCGCCTCCCCAATCACTTATTAGGTCCATAAGAACGCTTCCAACACAAATAATGGGGCTCAACATCTTTGTGGGACTTTCAAGGGGACTATATGAGGCACCCTTCAAATAAGAACATATCTACCCTGAAATTAGTCTTAGTACCTTTGAAATAATAACCAATGTCAGCCTGGCTCTCGAAAAAGTAGGTTCTTATATGCGGGGGATTTACTGTAGTCACTGTAGTAACAGGCAAGTAAAGGCAAGTCGCCTTATTCGCACTTAGCTATTAATGTCTTCATTTCTCAATTTGTTTATTTGTATGTTTGATTTGAATTAGTTGTATATATGTAAATACGTGCAGTTATAAGTAAAAATCGAATGGCAAACAAGTTGATAAACAAGCTTGCTAAACTATTTACAAATCCTATCAATTTTTAGGCCATGTTTATTCATATTAGTGAAACAACGAAGAAAGAAATAGAAGGCAAAGGGTATGTGATTCGAAGAAGAGGCAGTATTTCTGTTAAGGTACGCAAATATGCAGTTTCTATTGAGATGAACTAAAGATGGATAAATGCTAAATAGCAGCATGGGTCGCAGGAAACGAAGTAATTGTTAAAAATGTAACGTAGTAATTGTTAAAAATGTAACGTAAACATACCTGTGTCTTTATCGTGGTTCCTTCTGCCTTTCTTGGCTTTCCTTTGCTTCCCTGCCTCAGCTCAATCCATTGATTAAAGTCTGCAATGGCCTAATTCAGTTTCTCTGCAAAAGCGAGCCTGCCCTCGTGGGGATTTGGTGTGCGGCTTTGTCATTTAAATCTCATTTAAATAAAAGCAATTTTCATTTCAGGGCAAAGGAAGAATGCATACGTATTGGTTGCTTGGAAAAGGCAATATGTCGAGTGCAATTTCTCTGCTGTCACTTGCATCTATTGAACAATCAATAGGAATAATGGAAAGCATGACCCAAGAGGAGACAGATGCAGTCATAGAAGAGCCACAAGAAAACATTAACGAGACCAATGGGAGTGCTGTAAAGATGATGGATCATATTGAGGTAGAGAGCGAAGGGAAAGCTAAAGGCCAGGAAGCTAATGACGATAAGGACAACAGCAACAATTTAGGCTGCCCGTGCAATTCGATGAAATATGGCGATGATAATAACACAAATGAAGGGAATAGCAATGACAACGAAGCTCCCAATGACAATAGTAACAACTACAGCAGCGGCAACAGCAACAAAAATGACAACAGCAACAACAACAACAATAATTACAAGCATTATCATAGTGACAGAAGAGATAATAACATTGATGACAGCGCCAATGGCATGAATGATGATAACAAAGCTAGCAACAACAATGACAGCAACAATATCAAGAAAAGAAGTCTTCAAAGCACGAAGCGTAACAATAGATGCGGTGTTGAAGACACAGGAAATCATAGCTTGAATGCTGCAGTCAATGTTAAGTCTAGAGAAACTGCGAAGGACAAACTACTTCCGCAGGAGCATGAACAACAGGCAAAACAACAGCTCATCGGTGTATAGAAGAAACGGACAATAGATAATCTGAGTACTTCTTCAAGTGAAACTGCTTTGTATTTACAGTTAAATGGATCGAATCCGTCCCCATTACAAAAGGATAGGCACCCTACTGAATCTAAACGTAATGTTACAAGAAGTAGGACGTGCAATTTATTGTGATAGATTTGTCTTCTAAAAGTGTGTAATATTTGAAAGGTATCGAACGGGAAGATTACTTCAGGAGGAATTCACCGACGAGAGTGTTGCAAGAATGTCTTGTAATCCATTGTCCCCGGGGAGGGGGTAGCCCCAGTCATGGGATGACAGGGACGTGCCACCCATTATTTTACGGGAGGACCCATATTTCACGCCCAGCTTTACCGATTTTAGGAGGGCAAAGTCTGTTGAAATTCCTAGAAAACAAGTTTCATTTCATTGTAAAGGTATATTTATAGAAGATAAGGTTACCACAAGCCAATGTTCACAACTAAGACCAAAAAGAAAATCCAATGATAAAAATAAAGATCTCTAAGATTTTTTTGCAACTCAAAAGCTACCCATTTCTAGTGCTACCTTTACATTTCGAAGCCTATATTTAAGGATTTTTTAGGTTCAAAACCCATTCTTATGGGCTGCACATACCTGTTGCGGTACATATAGAAGTTACTACCCCGGGCCATTGTCTTTGAGCCAGAACAGTCGATGGGACGGATCCGAACTTCGAATTCCATCTGAAAGTATTACACGTCATGACAAGACTTTGCAGACTCTGCTGCCACTTAGTTCCTTTATGATCTCAGTGCTTGGCGCTAATAGACGCACGTCAACTTCTTTTTAATCTTCATCATGATAGTGCCACGGAGAAGGAAATGAAAGTTCGGGAGGAAAGGTATCTCGAATTTCATCTGACTGGGACATGCCATTTTGCCCGAAAGATTCATATCAATAATTCAGTGAATTCTGAAGCATTTCAGGATCATAATTCTGCAGATCGAATAAAAACGTTTGAAATGAAATAAATATTTCCTGAAGGGACACTGATAATTTCATAAAATGTCTGAAAATTGTGAAAAAATTATGCCTATGATTCCGTAACGGTTTGAAAAAGGTAACCTAAAATGGCACGTCACCGCATCAGAAAAACTGCAAAGAAGCCTTCCTCCCACCGAGATTAAAACTGAGCCTCCGCTATTCGTAGAACTGAATATTCAACAAACATACGGCTGTTATAGCTTTGTCATCCTAGAGATATCGTGAAAAGTGGTGGAAAAGAAATTTTCAAAGTCCTTGTTTCTTGTAACTTTTAATGAACTTCAATCATCGAATCTTTGGCACTTTTTAGTTTTCTTCCAGCTAATAATAATAATAATATCAATATTTACACAGGGTAACCTCTTCAAAACATGAAGTTCTGTTATCAACGAGGGCCCTGTATCTAAAAACTATGATGTATTACAATAAAATTTTATTACAAAGAAATACAATAATTAGGTACAACTGGTCAAATTTAGAAGCATAAATTACTTTCTAGTTGTCCATATAAAATTGTTTAAGCTTATGTTTAAAAATAATAAATGAGTCCAACTGGCGAAGGCTGCTTGGAAGTTCATTGTATAATTTGGGACCTTGGAACCAAAAAGCCTTTTTTCCTGCTTCTGTTCTTACTCTCGGGATTCGGGCTGCATATTTATTGTTACGAGTGTTCTGATTATGATTCAGGGGCTCAAGACATGTGTTCATAACTTCTATAGATGTTCTCTTTAAGCATTTAAAGACCAATAGACAAGCTTTGTATTTCTTGCTGCTTTCGATTGACATCAATTTGCAATCTTTCTGTTGTTTTCCGTAAATAATCTTTAAAGCTCTGTTCTGAAGTGATTCAAATTTTCTACAGTCTGTTTCAGCAATTTTTAGGACTGGAGTAGAACAGTAAAGGATTCCCGGTACGATGACGGCTTTATAAACACTCTCAGCAGCTGATCTAGTCAGTAAAGGTCTCATCCTCGAGAGAAGTTTGAGCTTGCTAGATGCTTTCTTATATACCTTATCAAGATGTAATCTCATGTTCAGGCTTTGATCCAGGTATGTTCCTAGGTACTTGTATGAATCTGTAACATTTATTCGCTTATCTCCAAAAAATATATTCAAACCATCTATCATAGAGCGGCGTTTAGCTGTTCCAAATAGCATGACCTCAGTTTTCCCTTTCTTTAGATTTATTACAAGTCTATTGTTATCGAGCCATTTCGAAATATTTTCCATCTCATTGGTCAATGCTCTTTCAATTTCAGTGATGCTTTGACTTGAAGTGTAAATAACTGTATCATCTGCGTACATGAGAACCTGGCAATTTTTCACAGCCTTTACCAAGTCATTTATATGGAGAAGAAATAACAGTGGTCCTAAGATAGATCCTTGTGGCACACCATATTCTACCTCTAAGACGTCAGAGCTTTCCCCGTCATAGTGAACAAACTGTCTTCTTTCTTTCAAATAGCTTTTCATCCAATTCAGTTCAGCATCACGGATACCATAATATGGTAATTTTTGAAGTAGAATTGAATGCTCGACAGTGTCAAAAGCTTTCCGCAGGTCTATAAACACTGCACCTGTCATTTTCCCCTGGTCAATGGATTTTCTGATACTATCTGTAAATACCGTAACTGCAAGCTCGGTGTTGTATCTTTTCCTGAAGCCAAATTGTGTTGAGACGATCAGTTCGTTATTTTCAAGGTGTTCTGCAAACTGTTCGTAAGCAATCCTTTCGAAAATTTTTGACAATATGGGCAGAATGGAAATCGGTCTGTAGTTATCTAAGTTCTTTCTTGGTCCTGATTTGAATAACGGAATCACTTTTGCAATCTTGAGTCTTTTTGGAAAAGTTGAATGTTTAAATGAAAGATTTATCAGATGAGTCAAGGGACCTGCAAGGGCTTCAGCAGCATCTTTCAAGAGTCTTGGAGGCAGATTATCTGGGCCAGCTGATTTGGAGGCCTTCAAATTATTAAGATTGCGAAGAACTTTTGCTTTAGTGACTGGTCCAAAATTGAATCTATGAGGCGTTTGGACGATATCGCTGGTATTTTGCCACTTGAATTGATTAGGTAATAATTCACACAACCTTGCAGCCTGTGATACAAAAAACTCACAGAAGGAGTTTGCAATGTCCCTTTTATTATCTATCAATTTCCCAGAAATTTCGAATGCCTTACAATTTGATGGGGGCGTTTCTTTCATAGGATACACCTGTTTGACAGCCTTCCAAAAGTTTTTCGGATCCTTTGCATTTTCACTTATCAAGCTTCGATGATATTTGGCTTTCGATTTTCTTATTAGCCTATTTACTTTGTTTCTTGCGTTCTTGTAGAGACACCAATGGTTATCGGCCCCAGACTTCTTTGCCTTACGAAGATAGTAGTCCCTTGTTTTGATGGCATCAGTTATCTCAGGTGTTCTCCATGGACATCGGCTTGCACGGACTTTCCTTTTCATCATCGGTGCATATTTATTTACTGAGTCAGAGACAAAAGCTTCAAACTTTTCGTATGCTGCATTCACGTCTGAACTGTTATAAACATGCTCCCAGGGGACGCTATTTAGATCTTTTAAAAACAGTTCCTTGTTGTAATTCCTGTAGTTTCTACAATAGATTTCTCTTGGCGGGAGACGAAAAGCGTGCATTTTTCTGACTGCACCAATCATGCAGTGGTCGCTGAGACAACTGTCTATCACAATGGATTTAGCAAGATGATTGCTGGCATTTGTAAGAACGACATCAATGAGTGATTTTGATTCTTTTGTTACTCTCGTTGGTTCAGTTATTTTTTGTGAAAAACCTTGTCCCATCAGGATATTTTTCAATGAACGATTATGGCGCTCTTTCAAATAATCACAGTTCAAGTCCCCAAGCAACACAGCTTCTTTCCCTTCAATGTTGACACTTTCCAGCATAGACTCGAACTTTTCCTCAAAATCATTGGGAAGATATGATGACGTATCCGGGGGGCGGTAGATATTTCCAACAAGTAAACTTCTAGATTTTTCGAAAAGAATTTCAAGCCATACGCATTCGATTTCTGGGCATTCTAAGTCTTGGCGTCTTATCGATTTAAGTGAGTTGCTTATATAAACAACAACACCGCCACCCCTACCACGTTTACGGTCATTTCTTTGGGTAATATAACCATCAATTTGTATTTCTTTGTCAGCATTTCCTGACGATTCATTGCTATCGTCGGGCACAAGATGACTCTCACTTATTCCCATGACATGAATCTTATCACATCCCGGTCTTGATAAAAACTCTTCGAGATTGTGTTTATGGGAAATAAGTCCACAGATATTTTGATGTAACAACTTGATGCCACGAGAACGGGTAAAATCTCCCAAATTGCTTTTTTCTATCGAAGAGGGACCAGGATTTGAGGCTATATCACCACTAAGCAGCAAAATAATTGTCAGTAGGTATTTACGAAGCTTACAACCATAACTGTGATCTCGTTTTGCTTTTCTTCTGTCATCGCCACCATATAGGCCCTTTGACATAGATTCCCAAAGAACCACACGTGCATAAAAGTTGCATCTTCCATTTCCAAAAGTTGGTATCAAATCGTTTTGGATAACATTTCTGGTCTCTCCATTTAAACCAAGAAAGTTTGGTAAATAGAACTTGTTTAAACTTGCACTGCTTACAGTAAACAAAACAAATAGAAACACGGCAATCAAAACACCTGTCGCCGCCATGACCATCCATCCAAATCTTCATTATTTTGAAAATTAGAATAGGCGTGTAATTATCCAGTGGATTTTAAACTTAGTTAAAAATCTTAAGATTGTAAACTGATCATTGTTCAGTGAAATGCCTGGGCCTCCTCTTTTTATCTGTAGTCTAGTCTATTTCGCATTTCATTTGACGCCATATTCTTTTGGCCTCTCATGATTCTTCTTTTGGCCTTTTCTGTGTCATCTATCATTCGAACTTGCCATTCGAATCTATCGTTCTATGCTTGTTCCTTTACAAGCGTTCAGTCAAAGCTGCATGCATGACACCTTTTACCAGTGCAAAAGCCATGATTATCTGCTGTTTTCTCTGAAATTAATGGAGTGGTTTCCTGAAATTTTGGACATTTACCATTTTGATGAGCAAGGTTGAAATCATAGCTGAGTACTGAATGGAAGTACAAGGTCTTCAGGTGTTGCCTTGAATAAATTTGAAGTTGCATGATTGTGGGTCGCTGTTGTATGCTTGCAATTGGTATTATATCACATAGTATTCTTCTTGTGGATCTTGTGGGAAATTATATTTTTGAAAGTCATCATTATGTGAGCGTTGTGCATCAACGTTACAGTCAATGAGATAGCATCTTACGTTCAGTGCAAACTTACCTGAAGCTTTGCTATAACATATTGTTTCTTTGCAAAACGTTTTGCAGATTTACAAGCGTGGTTCTTATCTCAGAGCCTTTGGCAATAATAGCAGTGCTTTTTGGTAAAGATTTATCCTGTGTAAAAATGCAGTTGGGAAAGTTCTTGTGACGAACGGTATCTGTTGCAGAACCATAGCTGATGCATGTGGTCAACCTTTAAGACGCTCGCTGCAACAAGCTGTTGCTGAGTTCCACGAAATAGTGCAGATATCTTTGTGACTTGCAGATGTGCCGATATCTTTGTGACTTGCAGATCTGACTGTAACATCATACCAAACGTTTTTCAAAATGTATGGTCTATTAATACAAAATCTTCAGAGTTTTCTCTTAAATGAATTTGGCGAAGATGTTTACAACAAGATATACAAATTAACTGGCATTACTGAACATTCTTACTCTGTACACAAGAAATACTCCGACAATATAATAATGAAAATGGTTGACGCGGCAGTTGAAGTCACTGGATGGACTAAAGACCAGATTTTACATGGTGCTGGGCGACGATTTCCACGCATGTGTGCCGAATATGGATACTACAAGTTGATGAAGACAGTTGGACGGAATCTGAAGGAATTCCTTAATGGTATGGACCACATGCATAATGGTCTTCGATTTTCGTATCCGGGAATGCAAACGCCAAGTTTTTACTGCGATGAGGAAACAGAGGACGGGCTACGGCTGAATTATCGTTCAAGGCGCAAAGGTTACGTCACTTACGTATGCGGGCAGCTTGAAGAGGTGGCTTTATATTTATTCGATATGCAAATCACCGCGCGGGTGGAAGAGTTGACGGAAAGTGATGAGGGCACTCATGCGGTAATACGTCTCTCATTTTTCAATGAAGTACAAAGACGTAGAGTGTCGACCGGTGTTAATCATCTTTGTCCTACGATTTCAACTGAAGTCATTCTAGGGATGTTTCCATTTCATATGCTGTTTAGGGAAGACATGAAGATGTTTGGTATTGGTGAATCACTCTTGAAAGTTTTGCCAGATTCTAGTGGAAAATTGTTGAAAGATTGGTTTTATTTGCTTAGACCTGCAATACATTTTACATGGAAGAACGTGAGTTATTCATATTTCCAGTAATTAGGGAGCTGTCATGAAGTATGGAACAGAGGGGGGCGGAAGGGATTTGACAGGGTCAGCAAAACTATGCGATGAAAAATGTTGGGCTAGCAAAATATTTCAAGTGATAAGCATGGCCTATGAAGGTATTTGTTTACAATATTTTACAATTGTTTTAAAGAGATTCAGCATCATTTTACTTCTCTCTTGATCATTAGCATTTTTCTCCATCTCCATTCTAATACAGTGTTATCTTCAAACTCTTTCCTACCTTCTTAAAACTTAGAAGTTTGACAGCATGATGCACAGGAAAAAATTGAGCTGTGCAGTAGATAAGTTTCTAAATTTCGAAACCCTGGGGTCATCAAATTATTTTTGCAGGCATTTAGTGGCTTAGTAAACAGTTCTTGTTTCTTGCATTGGGCTACATAATTTAACGGGAAATTTTGAAATCCTTTCCGCCCCGTTCTGTTCCATTCTTTATGACAGATCCCTTAGGCATCAAAGTTACAATTTCTCAAAAGTGTACCTATAAGTCCGCAGAAATTTATCAAAAGTATACCCATAAATGAGGAAAATCTTTCCAAAAATCATACCCAAAAATCCGGGAATGCAAACCAGCTCACCAATAAATCAATACTTACCAAAAACTATACCCATATATCCGGAAAATGCAAAAATTGTTGAAAACCATACCTACAAATCCGGACTCTTTCATGAAAAAGGTACCCCAAAAAATGGCACAACCCCGTACTATGGACAAGCTAAGTCACCCACCCCTCGAGACCCTGTGTACATTAAATCATTGCTAAATCACTTTACGCGAAATTTGTCGATGATAAATTCTGTGAAAAGTGTTCTGAAATCCGGAGCAACTTCCTGCCACAGCTAGCATTGTTATAGCAAGAACGTGGGTCAGGCTTTTGTTTTACGTTCACAAATTTTGCCAGATTTGGACGCTCGTTCCAACTCCTTTTCTTAAGAAGTGAAAAGGTTCATAAGATGATACAATCTCTATTACTATTGTAAAACAAGCCAACCAGCAATCAGTTCTAGCTATACAATTCAATTCAAGGTCTATTTCCCTTAGAAGGTGTGTCCTCTAAGGCTCATTGAACTCTCCTCCCCACTCGTCCTCTTGTCTCCGTTCTTTGTTGTAGATTCTGGATCATCCTCGTTGCGTATTTGAGTTGGTTTCAATGCAACCAATAGCAAACAGCAAAAGCACATCAGATGACGGCCAAGAATACCAAGGCTACTTGCACCTAAAAGGTCAAATGAAATATGTAGAGTCATGGAAAGCCATTATTTACCTCGCTTCACCAGTGTAAGTGTATTTTCTTGAGATAAGTATTAGTCCTATCAACGAGTGGCTAGAAATCTCTCAAAAAGTTGTTCAAAATTCTTGAAAAACTGCTCAGAAGCTACCACTTTTTCAAAAGATTCCAAAGAAGTTGCTTACCAAGTGCCATTTTTAATACCAGGTGCTATAGATGTACAAATGATAAGTTTTCAAATGCCTCCCTTTGAAACTTCATGCTGTCCAAAATAGGCAAATGAGTTTTCTGGCTTCCAACAGTTGTATTTGGCTATAGAATACGGACCAGAGCAGATACAAAGAATATGGGGCACTCTTTGCAAGGCCGATGTCTGTCCTGGCAGTGTGCAAATTTTCGAGCCATTTGATTGGCTCAAAGGGTACAAAATAGCTTTTTTGCATATGTGCCTCATAGACTGGTGAGTCCTGAGAAAAGGGATTTTACTCAGCGAACTGACATTATTATCCTGAGAACCTCGCAGCAGCGAAAAGGGAAGGAGGAGTGGTTTCTTGTTCCCCACATTTCCTGAGGCTCTGGTACCCAGAGTTTTGCAATATAAATATCGGGATTACATAAGCCACTCTTTAATCTGGGTCAAGCCATTTCAATACAAATTTGAGAAACTCAGAGTCTTCAAATAAACACCAAATAAACACAGCAATACATGCATATGACTGGCAGCAAGGATGCTTCAAGAAATGCCTGTTTATTATGTTACAGCATTTTCTCTAATCAGATAGAGAGCAGATTTTCTAAAAGATATCTCTTTCAATTTGAAAGTTTCAAATCGCACTTGCACACAGAGTCAACAAAGGATTGTGTCACAATAAGATTTTTATCTCACCAGGAAACAATGCTGTGGCGGA